>CAUYSK010005291.1:0-54898 GCA_963575035.1 Avahi laniger | reverse complement strand
CTGACCATATAGGATTCCATTATATTTATGTACCAAATTTCCCCCCATTAATCCTTAACTGATATTAATTAGAGTCATTTTTATTTTTTCACTCTCAATATCACAGTGTCAGTTATCTGGGTGCATACATATTTTCACATTTGTGTAACAGTTTCATCATCTAAATCCCTAGAAGTGCAGTTGTTGAGTAAGAGGGTATGAACATTTCACATTTTGATATATTCGGTAAGGATTATATGAATTATTTTTCCATAAATGATATATTTACATTCCCACCAATATGGAACAGATATAGAATAGATATAGAACAGATACGGAATATCTTTTCCTCACTCATTGAAGGCTGGGGCACCTATAAGATTAACAGAAAAAAAGCATGCAAATGTATTTAAGTGACACAAGAGCCTTTGGAAATAAAGACCTAAAGAAATGGGGAAACTTGTGTGTGTGTTTTTTTTTTTTGTTTGTCTCTTTGAGACAGGGTCCCTCTCTGTCACCCAGACTGGGGAGCAGTGGCTGGATCATAGCTCACTGCAACCTCAAACTCCTGGGCTCAACCAATTCTCCCATCTCAGCCTCCTGAGTAGCTGGGACTACAGGCACGAGCTACCATGCCTGACTAATTTTTTAATTTTTTGTAGAGAAGGGATCTTGCTATGTTGCCCAGGGTATTCTCAAACTCCTGGTCTCAAGCAGTCTCCTGCCTCAGGCTCCCAAATTGCTGGGATTACAGGTGTGTGCCACCACGCCTGGCCTAAACCTGTGTATTTTTAAGCTAAATTTGGTGAAGCATGGACAGTTGTGTAGAAATACAATTATCCAAAGGGAATGTGATCTAATGGTAATTAAGCTGGGGAAATTTAGCAAGGCCCGTTTTTCCAGATTCTTCTCTGTGCCCCTGTGTCTTCAGATATAAGGACGTTTCTTTCCTTTGGATCTGGAGAGGGTATCTCTGGAATGACGCTCTTATGATCTACTTTAAAGGAAGGTCAGAGAATTATTTTATGACCAGCTTCAGTGGAGAAGGGCAAGAAGGTGAGAGTGACCTTCCTGCTTCTGTTTCCTCAGATGACAAGGTGACATATTTTGGAGTTGCGTGTCCTGAACCTCATCAGACCAGTCTCCCAACATTCCTCTATCAACCGTCTTAAGCTTTGCTATAATAACGATGTCAGTGTCAATTTCCTTTGTACTTCTTTTATTATCAGTGAGGTTGATTTTTTTTTTCCTCAAATTTGGACTAACCAGATATATTTCATCTTTTATACAATTCCCATTTGGCTTGGTCAATTCTCTATGGAATCTTTCTTCATTAATTTGTAAGCATTCTTCATATTTTCAGGGTGCTAACTTTGTTAAGTGTTGCAGTTTCCCCCCTGGTTTATTTTTCTACATTTTTAAGTTTTTTTCAACATAAAAGTTTACGATGTTTAAATAATTAAGTGTATCTTTTCAGATGTGTGACAAGAATTGGATATGTGATCAAAAACTCATGTTTAAAGGAAAACCTGTGTAAATAGTCATGCAGTTTAAATTATACGTGACTGGTATTAATATATTCTGGCTTCCAATTCTTCCTAGGATAGTCATAATCAAATTAAGGTTGCAATTGCCAGAGGATCTAAATTACAGGGAATTCTGTGACTCCTCGATATTCTAGGTGCAAATGACCTCAAGGCCAGGCATGTTGGCCTTTCAACAGAGGAGACCAATTTCCGGTCAGATCTGTCTTTTTCTTTTCTTTTTAGCATCATTACCATTAATTGCTGAGAAATCAATGGAGCCCTGAACTGTTGCTGTGATTTGGTTGCCTTGTTGATCAAAGCGGCTCCTCGCCCCATATTGACAACTCGTTATTGAACAGTAAATCACCCATTCCATCAATCTCTTTGTGGCCATTAACTCAATTTGACTGGATTAACTAGTTGTACAAAGCCCCTTCTTGAAGCTTGAATTCTGGGGTTTTTGTGGTCTCACAGAGGGAAAATAAATATGCATCTCTTGGTTGAATCCTGCCCCATGGAAATTAAAACGTATAATGGAAACAGAATATGGTAAACTAAGTGCACAGATGTCTTTTTTTATTTGCTCTAGTTCTAGGGCTTATTTTAAAATCACGCTTTCTTCATTTATGATCAGTGTTGCAAGCCCTTTTCTATTAGAACCTGGTTTTATTTAGAGATCTGATCAGGCAGGGCCCTCCTCCTCTTTTTCAGCCTTTGTTCTTTCCCTTTATGTTAAATTATTTGGCTCTGAAAAGGATGCTCTGTTTTAGAGCCCTGGATTCCTTTATTCTGAGCAAAGCATAGTCAGCTCCCTGTACTGGACCTGAGGGCTGCCGATCGTGATGACTACCACACTTACTGCATAAAAAAATGTCCCTGCAAATGTGTAATTAACTTTATCTACTTTGCCTGGTGATGCTCACTTTTAATTACATGCACTTGCAGCTTTTTCACTGAATTTCGAAGACTTTATGTGAGAGGCCCTGATTACAGCTTCCCTACATATGCTCAAGGTGGTTCGTGCGGGCAGAGTTATCTCTGCTCCTGCCAGCATCCTTCCTGGTAGGCAGTTATTGATTACACTGCCCAGGATGGGGACTTTGCATAGAGCATCTGCTTAGAACACACAGAAATTTTCAGTGTTATTGTAGCATAATGACCAATGGATGTAGCATGCTCATTTCTTTCTCTGTAAATTATACGTTTCCAAAGGAGCATTCTGGAGGAAGAAAAGGGGCTTGGGAAATGCTGTTGTTCCTGGAGCAGGTCATCGAGCTTGGGTAACTGATGTAAAGAACACCAGTTTTCTTCATCCATGATGGGAAGCCACTTGCATGTGGCAGAGAGAGTCAGATGTGTCCCACAGGATGACACGCCTTAATGCAACCCCACCATTGGTACAGAGCTCTTATTATGTGCCAGATGCTGATCTCAGGGCTGGGAGTGCAGGGCGGATCAGTGGTCACTAAACTCATGGAGCTCACATTCTGGGGGCTAAGGGGTGGCAAGGGAAAGAGAAACTCTACACCACTGAATAAATTACTTGGACAGTGGCAAGGTTAGTGAAGACTTGAACACAATCATGGGAAAGAGAGGGTCAGGAGGGGCTATATGATGAGGTGACATTTAGGGTAAGATAAAAATGACGGGCTTGGGACAGGGTCATCTTTAGAGGAAATTCCTCGGTGCCAATTTTCTTAGTCCCATTCATAATTACCTCTCTTCACATACAAAATAAATGGTGATGAGAGGTTTTATAGCTCCTTTTCCTCTTCACGGTTTAATAATAAGCACACGGTCACCTACGTGGGCCTACGGAAACCAATCCTGAGAACATTATGTGGAAAATCAGGAACTCGCCACTGCACCTGCGTAGCCACTGAGAAGTGGCTGTACTTCCATTTCTGGTCACTTGCCTAAGTTCTACGTATCAGCCATGTCACCTCCAGGCCCAGCCATAGCCCCTCCGCAGGGGCCCCCCTGGGTAGACACATGGCACCCAGGGAAGCAGTTTGAACTGCAAGCGGTCATCTACCTGAAGCCCACCAGGTGCCCTGGCATGAAAAGTTTTGTCCCCAAGGGAAGATGTGGGGCAGGCAGACCTTTACTAGTCAGAATTTGAACTATAAGCTGGTGAGAGCCATCAGCTAGCAGTGGGCGAGGACACTGCACTCGCTGCCACAGTGGTCGTGAAATAGAGGGGAGGCTATTTGGAGAGAGCAGCAGGATAAGTGAGAGAGGGAATAGCCTGCCGAGACCGTGGGCCAGAAGGGACGGGAGGAAGGAATTTATGTCTCACAGAGCAAAGGAGCCAGGCAGTGATCTGAGGGGAAGCAGACAGGAAAAGAGCCGAGTCACAAAAACCGGTGGCACACAAGGGTGAATAATCATCAGTCTCTGTGATAAAGGGACCCAGGCTGGCCTTCGATCCCAATCCAGTGGTGAAACCATCTCTAGGACACCACTTTGCGCTACTGTTCCTGTTCTTCCCAACCCACCTGGTCCATGCCTTCTGTCCTCACCGAACACCGTATTTTCTTGAGTACTCATGAAACGTGACCACGTGGCTTATATTCCAGTATTTCTTTCTTTTGAAAAATTATCCTCACAATAAATGCTAGCCACTGATGGTTTCAGAGTGAGTCTCTGTTCCTAGGAAGACCCGTTTGGTAAAACTTAACAAAACTACGCATGCATTCACCCTTTGCCCCGGCAATCCTACTTCTGGGGACTAACCATGAAGATACACCTGCAATTACACAAAAATAGACATGCACGAGGTTTATTCACTGCAGCATTATTTGCAATTGTGAAATATTGGAAACAACCTAAATGCCCAAATATAGCAAAATGTTTGAATACACTAATGTACACAACACATGAGGAAGTATACGCAGCTGTAAAAAAAAAGTAAAGAAAACTTTATGAGCTTATATGAATGGAGTGATTTCCAGAAATCAAGGGTTATCATTTAACTACAAAAATGTTAAAGAGAACTGAGGGAGGAGTCCCTGTAAAAGGCATAAATTCAAAGATAACCACTAGTACACGGAATACCAAAAGAAAATAAAAGAGAAAGTCTCTGATTTTTGTAATCCAACGACTAAGACACAGCCACAGGACACTTTAGTAAGATTGTACTACCAGTCGGCTAGAACATGTAGCAAGTAACTTGCAATTTCTTCTTAAGATCAGCTTGAAGAAAAGACCCTGGACACATAGAAACGGCGCTGTCTCAACCACTAGCAGGTGCGGCAAAGTAGAGGTAAGAGAAAGTGAACATTTAAATGTGAGTTGCAGTCGAATCGTGGAACAAATCAGAACCGTACTGGACTTCCTATTATCTGTACTACTTAGAATCATTTTTATTTTGAATTTTCTTTCCTTGCAGGGAGCACGTGGATCGGTGGGTGGGCAGGCTGGAGGGTTTAGGGTTACAGAGGTTCCTACCCCATCCCTGTGTTGGAAGCTTGTGTGCTCTCAGCAGGACTCTTGAGTAATCACAGCCCCATCAGTCCAAAAAGCCCAGGAGAGGGAGCCGGGCACGGAGAGTACTTCGTGCGGTGAGCAGCAGAGGGCAGCAGTGTCCCCCCGAGTCCGCAGGGTTGGGGCGCGGCGACACCAGCCCAGCGGAGGGCAGGGTTTGCGCGACCCAGGCACAGCGAGTCTGGGCGTTTTCTAAATCTCACAGGAGAAAAATCACAGGGGTAAAAGCACTCATGTAAAAGCTGAGTCTGTCCTTCCAAACCCCGCCCTGATTTGTAGTTACAAAGGAAGCGAAAGATCCTCAAAGATCCTAATTTTAGACCCTGACGTTGATGATCGCCTCGGAAAACAAACAAAGCGTTATTTCTTTAATTCGATTAACGGCCTGGTGGTCTAACCTCTGTTAACGCCATGCGCTCAACTCAGTGTCGCGTGTCATGGGCAAAACGCGTAGAAGACGTGGACCCCTCGAGACAAATCTAAGGCGTAGTTAGAAAAAGTCCAAGTCAGTGAATTTCTTAAAAATGAGTTAGAATGATACCAATTAAATATTTTTAAAATAACGTTTAACTAACAGGTGAGTAATTACCATTGGCCTGAGGGGCCAGTGTTCTTGATTAACTCAAACCACAGAAAGGAGACATTTGAACCGTGGCTGCATCTAAGATGTGATTTCTTTATTTCTGATTTCCTTGGTAAATTAAGTTGTTCAAACGTACAGAGAAACTTTTGTTTCACTTTATATTTTAAATTCTAACAATAATAATAATAATGGCACCAAAATCTTGTATAGCAGCTACTGTGTGCAAGGTACTTGTTTAAGCACACCATACATATTGAGTCATTTAATATGTTCAACAACTCTGTGAGATAGATGTGATTATTACTCCACACTACAGAGGTTCAGAGAGGTTAATCAACTTGACCAAGGTCACACAGCTACTACGTGACAGAGCAGGATTTGAAGTCAAGTCTGGATCCACACTCCACTCTTCTGACCATGGTACGCTTCCTATTATCAAACATTAACCACAACATACTCTTCCACGAATATGAACTTCCATATAGAATCAATCACTCTCCCTCCCCTGAATTCCTACCTTCAGTCATTCTAGATTGATGGATTACCCCAGTATTGCCTACCTCTTTCCCTTCCTATGAAATGCCATGTCACATGAACCTTGATATCTGAGAGAAGGTAGAATTCTTTTGTTGTTTGATTCAGGGTTTTTTTTCCTCAAAAGAACATCACACCCAATTATTACCTTTTTTGGAAACTCTTTGTTGATAATTTAAATGACTGATTTTTATGGAAGCCTAATTAAAAATGTGTACTGTAAAAAATAATCACCCAAGTTACCCAGACTCAAAACATCTGTCATCCTCCCACCCTGTATCCCCAAGGTAATTTTGCCAGGTCATGTGGTGGCTTCCTCCTGCACATTCTCTAGAAAGTCTCCTAAATCTTCTTTTCCATTTCAGTAGCAGCTCCAAGTGTTCCTTTCCCCCAGCCTGGGCCTTTGTAACGGTCTCTCAAGTGGTCTCCAGACCCTGATCCATCCCACAAACCACCGCCAGATGAAGCTTCCGAAAGCAACACTCTGGTCGGGTTGTATTTCTTGCTCTGAAACGTTGCATGGTTTCGCCTGTCTGCAGAATTCAGCACTGAATCAATTAAGAGGTAGTCTTTCCACCTGGACTCTGACTTAGTGTTACTACTCCCTGGTCTACAAAAAGACTTCATTCTGCAGGCAAATCGTAAAGACAGAAGAGTAGAACAGAGGGTCCCAGGGGCTAGGAAGAGGAAGGATGAGGAGTTAATGCTTAGAGGGCACAGAGTTTCTGTTTGGGGTGATGGAATGTTTTTGGAATAGACGATAGTGAGGGTTGCACAACATGATGAATGCAATTAATGCCAGGGAATTGTGCACTTGAAAATGGTTAAAATGCCAAATTTTGTTATGTATATTTTACCACAACTTTAAAAATTCAGAAAAGTATACTTCATTTTAACCCAACTAGATGAATTGCTCCTTTTCCTCCGCACCGTTTCCCTGTTTCCTCCTATTTTTTTTTTTTTGTTTTAGCTTTGCACGAGGCAGAAAAATTTGTCCTTCATATTGTTGACAACTATTTCTTGAACTTCACAAGGCTTCCTGCTTCCTCCTCCCGATCAGCGAAATATCAGAATAACAACTTCAGAATGTCTCTGGTGGCTTTTATTGCTTTTCCGTCACAAGTTTATAGGAACATTCTTTTCTTTCTCCTCAGTGAGCATGGGCCTTCTAAAAGCACACAGAAATAGCAAGGCAAGTTTATTTCATGGACTCTGCTTTCTAATCAGATGGTCTCTCATGGAATATTGTCTCCAGGGAGGTTACAAATGTTCTCACTGTCACGCCGCGCGCTGTGGAGTCTTATCTTCCCTTTTCAAAAGCAAGCTGGCTGCTAGATTTCCTAGACCATGTGCAAGCCAAATTTTCGTTCAAAATTTTTAGCATTCCTCCTTTTTTTTTTTTAATAGAGAACACTTGATTTCCACACATTCAGGTTTATTTCAGGGAGAAATAATTTAGCGCCTAATCTGTTAAAAATGATGCTACAGTTACTGTACAACAGATTTGTTGTCACTGAGAGGTCACTGCATTTGAAGAGCTCACATCTCTGGAGAAAAGATCAAAAGCAAGCTGTGCTTAAGAACGCTAATAGAGGGATAAGGGGGAATGCTGGACACAAGGCCACCAAAAAGCAACTCCCTTTGTCTCCACACTCTCCTCTGTCTCCGCATCTCATGAGGTCCTCCCACTGAGGCCTAAGGGCAGTGGGGTTCAGGTGAGGCCTTCAGCTCTCCGGAAGCCCTGGTGGAGAAACCCGGTGAATGTTTTTTTCCTATGGGCAAGTAAGTACCTGGATACCAGGCTTGGGATGGCCTACCATGAGGACAAGAGAGTGGCAAATGCTGGAAAGAGTTTGACCTGCAGTCATCTGTGATTCTTGGGATAAAAGTTGACATGGATAGTTTCTCCTGGAACTGTGCATGGTGACAGCTCTGGTTGATATTGTTCTCCCCTCCCCCAGTTGCATCCCCCCAACACACAGTGAAAAACTCATCAGAATGGCCTAAGACTTCCCACCTGCAACACTGACGGCTAACACACGGCGGAGTCACATCTAAGAGAGAAGGACAGCCACACAGCCACCTAAGGATCCTATAAAGACCCAGCAAAGCCATCTTCCATCCGTCAGGTTAACCAGAAAGATATTTAAAGATAAACAAATAGTCAGAA
This sequence comes from Avahi laniger, assembly GCA_963575035.1. Taxonomy (NCBI): domain Eukaryota; kingdom Metazoa; phylum Chordata; class Mammalia; order Primates; family Indriidae; genus Avahi; species Avahi laniger. The sequence goes on along the minus strand of CAUYSK010005291.1, from coordinate 46,620 downwards.
ACCATGACACCCGAATACCCCTTTCAAAGACAATAATTAAGACTCAAAAACAACCACAGATGAACCAGCAGAGAGACCTCAAGATGGAAGAAGATGACTAGCAGGGGCCAAAAGCACTGGACAGGCTATAGAGGGCCATTTTGTAACCACAAAGCTGAGATTTATTTATACAACATAACAGACACAGCATTTCTGCACCAAATTCTGGAAGCTAAATGCATAAAACAAAAGCTATTAATATTACAAATCCAAGGAGAGCTTAACAAAATTATTATTATTATCAGAGACTTCTAGATATTTCCTTAGATAGCATATTCTGAAAAAAAAAGGGAGGAAGAACATAGAGAACATAGAGGTAGAGGGTTTAAAAATATAATAGATGAACTTGATGTAACTTTTACTTATAGAGCCACACATCCATTGAATAGGGGAAATACACATTATTTTCCAAGGTTTAGGAATATCTATAAAAAATGGTCCTAAGCCAGGGCACATGGCTGAGGCGGGAAGATCGCTTGAGCCCAGGAGTTTGAGGCCGGCCTGAGCAACATGGCAAGATCCTGTCTCTTAAAAAAAAATAAAAAAAAAAAAAGTGACCATAAAAAAGTGACATAATCCCACAATTAAAACCTTAAAAATTCAAACACACTGAAATTTTACAACTCACAATTTTCCAATAAATAATACAATAAAATTAGATGTGAGCAATTTTAAAATAACCAAAATCTCACCCATTTGGAAACTAAGAAGCAGCAGCTGTTGATAACCTTTGGGTTAAAGAAGAAATCAAAATTAAAAAAATACCAGCTTTCTAGAAAGCAATGAAAAAAAGTACACAGCCTACAAAACTCATCAGACACAATGAGACGAGTTTACGGCCTTGAATGCCTTCACCGCCAAAGAACAACCAAAAAGGTGCTATAGACTCACTTTCATAATTTTCTAAAAAGAACAAAAAGATAAACCCAAAGAAACTCAGAAAAGGAATGAAGTAAAAATAAAACCCCAAAGTAATAAAATAGCGTGAGTATATCCACAGAGAGGAAAAATAAATCTAAATACTGCTTCTTGGCAAAGACTGAAGAAACAGATAAATCCCTTCAGATCCTGATTAAAGAAAGAGTGAGCAAGAGTGATAAGGAGGGAGCATGAACAAAAACAGGATTAGAAAGATGAAAGGAGAAATAAACACAGATATAAGTATGATGGCAACAATTTAAGAGAATATAACAAGCAGCTCTATGGCAACATTGTTCAAAACGGGGAAAGATGAATTCCTAGCAATATTATAAATTATAAAAATTAACCTAAGGAAAAAGTTTAAATTTTTGAATCATCAAAGAGAAGCTAGAGATATTAATAAAAGATCTGTTGTACATTTTTTAAAAAACATTCACAGATGTTTTAGAGACATTAGAGATATTTGAATATAGACTGTATATTAAGTGATATTTGGGGATTATTACTAATTTTCTTTGCTTAACAAGTGTGACAAAGCCCTTGTTCTTAAAACTTTCATACTAAAATATTTAGGACTGAAATGTCATGATGTCTGCAACTTGCTCTTCTCACACACCCACATATCCACGCACACACTCAGATATGACAATATCATTTTAAAATTACAATAATCGAAACAGCGTAGTGTTGCCATAAAGACAAAGTGTTCAATGGAACAGAATAGAGAATCCAGAAACAAACCCACACACAGAGACAACTGATTTGGGAGAAAGGCTCAAAGGCAATGCAGCAATGGTGAGTCACTTGTCAACAAATGATACTGGAACAATTAGACATCCGTGTGCAAACAAGTAAACCTGGATCCCTACCTACATACTGAAACCTAAGACTATACAAGTTCTAGAAGAAAACAGAAAAATATCTTTGTGGCCTTAGGTTAAGCAAAGATTTATTTGATAGAACAATCCATGAAAGAACAAATTTATATGTTAGATTTCACTAAAATACAAAATCTCTGGCCTTTAAAAAACGTTGATAAGAAGATGAAAAGGCAAGAACCAGATTGGAAGAAGCTCTCTGGAAAGTATATATCTGATAAAAAAAAAAAAAAAACTTGTATCCAGATTATATAAAGAACTCTGAAAATTCAACAGTGAGAAAGTAAAAAGCCCAATAAAAAATGGGCAAAAAGTGAGGGCTTCAGGCCAAGTGAGACAGATTAAAAACTTTAAGTTTTTTCATTCACAAAGACATAGTTCGAATTCAACTGTTTCAACTAGTGATTTTTATTTGTCTTATCTCTAAAATTCTAAAATCAAAACTCTAAAATGTTTGTGTGTACATGTGTATGCTATATGTTGTGTCTACATATACACCTATACATGTTTATATATTATCTGCATATAATACCAAATTAACTTAAAAGTATATGTACTCACAAATTAAATAAATAAACCCAAATGCTTTTCAAGTTCATGTGACTTTAGTAATCGCTGGTAAATAAAGATAGTTTTTAAATTATTACTAACATAAAATAAAAAATGGGCAAAAGGTATGAGCAGGTACTTTGCCAATGAAGATGGCAGATAAGCACATGAAGAAATGGTCATTAGTTATTAGGGAAATGCAAATTAAAACTTCAAGAGATGCCTAATCGAATTGCTAAAATGAAAAAGCCGGCGATGGCAAGGCTGTAGAGGAAGTGGAACTCTGACGCACGGCTGGCAGGAATGTGAAATGTTACAGCCCTTCGGCAAAGCATGTGGCACAGTCTCGAAAGTTCAACCTACACCTACCATATGATCCAGCAATTCTCCTCCTGTTCACCCAAGACAATAGGAAATATATGTCCATTCAAAAACTTGTACATAACTGTTCGTAGAAGCCTTGTTTGTAATAACCCCAAACTGGAGATGACTCAAATATCGACAGGCGAATGGATAAACAAATCGTGGTATATCCATACAATGGACTATTACTCAGCAATAAAAAGATATAATTCAACAGCAACATGGATGAATCTCAAAGGAAGTATGATGAGTGAAAGATACCAGTCATAAAATCCCACACGTTCCATGATTCCATTGATATGATATGCCCCAAATATGCAAATCCATAGAAACAGAAAATAGATCAGTGGTACTTAGGACTAGGGGGACAGAGGGATGGGGAGGTGACAGGGAATCAGGGTGTTGGGGTGATGAAATGTTCCGAAGTTGTCTGTGGTGATGGTCGCATGACTCTGCCACTATACTCAAAACCACAGCATTGCGCTTTCGATGGATGAATGCATGGCATGTGAATTATATTTCCAGAGCACGGTTAGAAAAGCAAATTAATACAAGGAGAACCCTACTCCCCTATGTTGTCTTAACAGATATGTAACAGGCAACCTTATATAATTCTGATTATTCAATTGATTTATTCAAAAACTCAGCCCTCTACTCCATAAAACTTTTTATCTTCCCTTCCCTAATTATTTCCCCTGAGCATTTCTTTTTATCCAACACGCTATATATTTACTACTTCTCATTCAGTGCCTGTCTTGCCCATTAGAATTTCCACTCCTTGGCTGCAGGGATTTTTCACTCGTTTGTCCACTACTGTATCCCTTTTGCTTAAAATAGTGTCTGGCGCCTAATAGGTGCTCAATACGTATTTGTTGAGTTAATGAATTAGATAATAAATGAATTAGAATCGCTGCTTCTGCATAGTGCCTCTGAAATAATGCCCCTTTTTGGTTGCCTATGCTAACGGTGGTTTTAACCCCAGCTTCAGCGGCACTCTATGTCTCCAAGCATCACAAAATTTGTATGTTTAGGTTTAGCATAATGCACCATGTGTGAGGTCATGGGTGGGTCAGAATCTCAACAAACAGCAGGCTGTGACATTCCCGAAAGAGTGGTGATCAAGGAATCGTATTTGCTGCTTCCGTCCTCACCCTCAGGTTCTTGTTCTACGGTCATTATATCAGCTAGGGCTCTGTGGTTACATGGACTCCTGCAGACTTAAGCAAAAAGGAAATGTATTCAAGGGAGATGTGGACGAACACAGGATGTGAGTCAAGCCTGGAGAACCAGTTTTATTGTGGTATCTCCAAGGATCTCCAGCAATCTGGCCGGTTACTGCAGGGAGCTAAAGCTGGGGTGAATTAATGCTAGCATTTGCTCTTTCTTACGTCCCCTCTCTGTGGGGAGAGAGAATCCAATTGGTCCAGTTGGGTCCCATGCCTGTCCTTGGCAAGGCAAGCCCCCGACTGACTGTCTTCCAGGATCCCGCACTTGGGGGGTAAGTCATTCCTCCAAAAGGTAACAGGTGTGTCACCAGGAAAAGAAGGGGTGACGCTGGGGCAGGAAGGAGCTGTGGTCCCTGCCCCCAGTGCTCTGCTTGGGGCCTCTCCGTGATTGGATGACTGGTGCTTTCATAGAGGGTATGATCCTAAGTTCTACTCCCGAAGCTTGGGGACAAAAGTTGTGTGCTTGCTTTGCGAATTAATAACGATAGTCAAATTATAAAATAACACCTTCCTCTGAATCTCTGTGTCAGTCATCTGGCGGGAATTCAACTCAGTCATTATTGTGCCCAGGAGTCGGGGATGACAGACCGGAGCCCCCAGGTCTAGGGCTGGAGTCCCTCCTTGGGCCCGGCACAGCTCTCTCTCTCCCAGAGTGCTGAGAGGAAGCAGGTGACAAGCCTCCTGCTCCTCAGGCCATGAGCCCTTCTGGAATCTTCTCCACTCCTCTGCCTGCTTCACTTCTGCTTCTGCCCCTCCCCTAAGAAACCCAACTTCCCTCCCTCTCCCTCAGGTAATCCTCTCGATGAACTTACGCTTTGGGGGAAGAGTCAGGCTATTTTCGGGCAGGTTCTGCTTAAAGCTCTGAATACAAACCTCTCTGGGCAACGTGTGTTAGGGTGCGTGGGCTGTCATGACAAAGTACCGCAGACCAGGTGGCTCAGACAACAGAAATGCGTTCGCTCTCAGTTCTGGAGGCTGGAAGTCTGAGATCATGGTCTTGGCAGGGTTGATTTCTTCTGGGGCCTCTCTCCTTGGCTTGCAGAGGACAAACCACCTTCTCCCTGTGTTTTCGTGTGGTCCCTCCTCTGCGTGTGCCTGTGCCTCCAATATCTTCTTCTTACAAGGGCACCAGTCATATTGGATCAGCGCCTGCCCATACGACTTCATTTTACCTTAATTACCTCTTTAAACATACTTCCAGAGATAGTCACATTCTGAGGTCCTGGGGACTTCAACATATGAATTAGGGGAGGAGGAGAAAACATGCAGCCCATAACACAACAGGAATGCAAAGTGACAGTCTTCTTGGAGCAGGAAAGGAAGAAATGTGGCAAGAATGACACAAATTGCTATTTCTCAATGAATTTGCCTGGGTATATTCTGTAAAAGAGTCAGCAGTCACCCAGGCCCCCAACTTCTGAACCCTGCTTCGTCCTTGTGCTGTTTTTCTTCACTGTTAGTCAAGTTGGGGAACTGCATGCGCCTGATGTCGCTGAGGCACAGGTTGCGACTTAGAAAAGCTGGGGTCAGGGGAGTTGAGCCTGGGTGGTGTTACTAACGGAGGACAATCTTTATGTCCTAAAGACTCACAGTTTGAAACAATTTGCAAGTTGGTTCTAAGCCCCATTCAGTTCTTTAACCAGGGAAACTACAGTACCCTAGCCTTAGCTGCCCTGTTAAGAACACAGGCTGTGGGGTCAGACTGTTTGCTTTTGGGTTTTTGTTTTTGTTTTTTCTGAGGCAGGGTCTTGCTCTGTTGCCCAGGCGGGAGTGCGGCTTTGAACTCCTCAGCTCAGGCAATCCTCTTGCCTCGGCCTCCCGAGTAGCTATGACTATGGACATACACCACCATGCCCAGATAATTTTTTAATTTTTTTGTAGAGATGGGGTCTCACCATGTTGCCCAGGCTGGTCTTGACCTCCTGGCCTCAAGTGATCTTCCACTTTGCCCTCCCAAAGTGCCAGGATTACAGGCGTGAGCCACTGTGCCTGGCCAGACTGCTATTTTTTTAAGATCATATATAATCTCTATATTTTGACTGACACAGTTTTCTAGTCTAATTTTTACACATAACAATCCATATATATAAACAGTCTCTGCACAGTATTTCTGACTCAGCCAGCGACAGAGTCACTGTGGTATATTGAGGGTAGGAACTTGGAAGCCTTCAGAAAATAAAGAACTTTTCCCCGAATAATTTTTTACTGTAATACTCTTAACTCCATCTACAAAAATAACCATTGTTAAAACCTGGCTCTTTATTTTTCCAGTCATTTATTTCTCTGAAAATATAGATCATTTTCTTTTTATATAATTGAGATTATATTTAACATACTACTTGGTAACCGTCCATATATTACCATGTGATATGTAGATATATAGATTCTGCAATAACTTCTAATGGCTCAATAGTAATTGGTTAATGATATGTTGTAAATATTTCATTAATCAACTATTAGATATTTTGGTTACCTCTAGTTTTTCACTATTATTAAAAACAGCGAAATGAACATTTGAAAAGTAATGTTTGTGCACTGCCAAGAAGATTTCCTGGAGTAATGTGGAATTTCTGGGTCAAAAACATGCAAACATCTAAGTTCTTTGATTTGTGGCTGACCGGGAATGTTACATCATTGGGCTTCCCCCATTTTTCCATGTGTCAACAGGGCTGCATATTACAGTTAAAAAAAAAAAAGGTCTGAGTTTGATGGACAAAAATCACTCAAAGCAAAATCCAGTTCTTGCAAGGTTACAAGGCCTTGCGTGTTCTGCCTCGGTCCACCTCTTCTACGCTATCTTATGCCTCTGCTGACGGTGCTTCAGGTCCATTGACTTTCTGTAATTCCCTGAGTGGGCCACGTTTGTTCCTTCTTTAGGGTGCTGCCACACCTTTTCTTCTTCTACTTTGAATGTTCACTCCCCTTCTTGGCTAGTATCTGGCTCCTTCTCATCCTTGAAATCCCAGCTTCTCATTCCTTAGGTCTCTTTGAGTTTGATGGGAAGGAAGGGCGGAGTAAGGAGAAGAGCTCATCTTCACCTACTGCTGCAGAAGTTAATAAATCACATTTACAAATAAATCTAGATAGTTGACTCTTCTCTGCTCCATGGGATGTTCATCTTCCAGAAATCCAACCTGGGCTTCTTCACATGGTGGACTCAGGATTCTAGAAGCATACAGCTTAGAAATAGCTAATGAGTGAGTTAGAAGTGGTTGCATTTAAAGAAAGTACAGAAAGTCTACTCCGCGGACAGAGCAGAGGCAAGTTCTGCCTGCAGAATAGAATGGGAGAAGACTGTTTGCTTTGAATCCTGGCTTCGCTGCATGTGGCTACTGTGTAGCCTTGGAAAAATCAGCCCCTCTATGCCTCAGGTTTCCTATCTATAAAATGGGTAATTAGGAAACCACTCAATCCATAGGGATCCCATGCCCATCACAAATGATATTATATGACAAGTGCCGAGAATAAGGCCCAACAAATATTAAGTGCCTAATAAATGCTTGCTATGATTTATTATGTAGCAATCAAAAAATTTTAAAATCCTCTCTTAAAAGTTTAGACTCACTGGATGATTCGAGGAACTGTTTTATTCTCACGGTTGCTATATAAACAGAAACCAATACCTCCCTAGCCAAGGGCCAGATCTCTGAAGACCTAATCCGTTGAAAATGAGCAGTTAAAACAGCAATCACAGAACTCTGTACCTTATAAGATACAATGGTCCTTGGACCCTTGCTTAGCCCTTACAGACTCTGGCTTTACATGCATTTCTAGCAGCCTTGCCTCTCAGCCCTTCCAGAGCAGTAAATTAGAAAGGAAAGGAGGAAGGCGCTTAGAAGCAGGCACACTGACAGTAGCGAGAAGTGACAGCTGACAGCTTGTCAGCTAAGGAAGAAGAAAGAAAATTAAAAAGCAGAGCAAACAGTCCCACATGGCCCGGTAACCCCTGAGGGCTTCCCTGCCTGGCACAATGATTGATGTCGGTAAGGGTGACCCGCGGACCTGCAGTCCCAGCCAGTAATGGCCCCTCCATGCACTCGGACACCCAACCCAGAAGAATCAGCCTCTGTGTCCTCTGCTCCGTCTCTCTTTCCTCCGACATTTTGTTGGTCACCGAGTGCTGTCAATTTACTCCGAACGGTATCAGGAGGTTGGGGTGCCTGATGGAAGGGGACGGATGTCCCGAAATCTGAACACGCAGTTCGAGACACTCTATTGAGACCCCCTTATGATTGCCTGCTGGACGATGGCAAAGGGGACTTGTCCCTGGTCTTCCTGCCTCAAGCCTCAGTGTCTGCGGAAAGCATGATCAAGGCAGGGCTGGGTGGGGGACATACATTAGGGGTTACTGGGTGCCTACCATTCAGTGCAAATAAAAAATTAACAACTCGACATGCGCTGTTAAAAGTATTAAAAGTTGCTATTTTAAGTTATGTTAGAAAAAGGACTAAGTGTAGGTATTCAGAATGAATTAGAGGAAATGAAATAATTAGCTCAATAATTCAGGTCCCAAATTTGCAAATCGTCCGCGGTAGCACCATGGCTGGAGGCACCAGCCAGGCTGCTGTGCACTTGGCTGTGTGCTGGGAGAAAGATGCGACGCGACCGTCTTCTGTTGCTGGAATCACTGAGTTCTCCCTGCAGGAGGACGCGGTGTCCACGCTCACACCTGGGGTTATTTTTCTCCACTCACTTTATCAGAGGCTGGACCCCAGGAGAGCCATTAACACGAATGCAGCAAAGAACTTAAGATCTGTATCTAAAAGAGAATTCTTATTGCTTTCCCTCCACCCCAGCTCGGAAGTGAATGCCAATGTGCTTCATGCCCTCAATGCAGGCCTTTCTAATAATCAGCATGCTCCTGATCGTTAGGTAGATAAAGTGCCTTCCAATTATGAATCTTAAATGGAGCATTCTGCCTGCTTTGAAGCGATTTGCCATTTAGCTCAAAAACCTTTTAGTAAGGATATTAGGTGACTCCAATTAGGTAGGTACCTGTTCTGGTTGTTCCAGGAAGCGCCCTTCATTAACAACTGCGAGGCACTAATGAAATATCGCCATCAACGCACCGCCAGCACCTCTGTTGCCCGCGCTTACGCTGCTGTCCTAGATTTCCCTTTGTCGTCTGTGTGTGCCGTGTAATTCCCCACTCTCGCTCAGAATCTCACTGATCTCTGACGTGCCATGTCCTTAGATCAACAGAGCCTGGTGTTTGTGTCCCGATGACTCACTCAGCCGCCAAGCAGCACCTCAGACGCACCAGTGCAGCACCATGCTGCACGGCCCTGAGACAGGCTGCCCCGACAAGGTGACATTTTCCCTGGGATGTCTCACAGCTTTGAGGCGCATGTCATGGAATGTCACAGAGCCAAGTCAGAACACTGCTCCCCCCACAAAGCAAAGCGGAGGGTGGGCATGGTGCCACAGGCTATTTGTGCAGCTGAGAAGAGGAGATTTTATTCTTAAGTCTATTCACCCACCGCCCACTCTCAGCCTTCTCTTGATTTCCCGGGATAATGCCTATTGAAACTCCAACCATATTCTGTTTTATTTTAATCTCTGATGTGCTCACATTCTGAGCAAGAGACTGAGAAAATAAGAACACTTCTTTTTTTAAAAATTTTTTTTCTTCCAACCCTTTGGGCCAATTTTATATTTATACATAGTGAAAATTGATGCAAATAAAATATGTTTGCTTTGAATTGACAGGTTTTTTTTTTTTTTAAGTGTAGCTTTGACCTGAATTATTCAAATTGCATAGACCCAGTTTAACATGTTCTCAAACTTTTCAGAGATACTTATATAACCTCTTTTGGTATGTTTCCATGCACAATTGCTTTTTATCCTTGCCCTTCTCTCTTTTTGTTGAATTTTCTCTTCTGATCCTTTTATAAACAATCTAGAACATATGGCAGCGAAGCCAGAGAAATATGCGCTCCATCTCCTCTGAAAGCCCGTGAACACAAAGAAAATGGTCTCTTTTTACTCTTTATTAAAGAAATATTTTAAAAATAGTATTTAATTTTTTCTTAGATTTCTTGCTATTATACAGGAGAAGAAAATTAAAATTGTCTGAAATTCTACCTCAGAGAGATAACCACTGTAAATATAGTGTTTAGCCACCTGGTCTCTTATAAACAGAGAGAATGGAACATGCTTTCCGCAAATTTTAAAAGTCAAATTTAATGGTAAAATGAAGTCAAAGATTTGGTGGCAAACTGAAAAAGCTCCAGTAGTCAAATAATATATTAACATGAACTTATTTCTAAAAAGCTAAGACCAGTCTAATGGAACTATCTGAGAAGATTACCCAAAATACACAATTTCAAACTTCCAATTATGGTATTTATGCTAAGTGTTTTCTAATAAAGTTGAAACATTTAACCTCAAAAGAGCAATGAGTTCAGAAAGCTGCAAGAAGACAAGATGTATGTATCAAAAGCAGAAATTGGTGTCCTCTAAAAAGTGGTCCACTAGGGAATTATTTTTAAGGATACTTCTTCCATGTATTACCATAAAGCAATTTCTTTCACATTTTTTGCTGATGCTGTCCTTAAGAGTAATTGTGGGCTGGGCACAGTGGCTCACACCTGTAACACTTTGGGAGGCTGAGGCAGGAGGTTTGCTTGAGACCAGGATTTCAAGACCAGCCTGAGCAAGAGCAAGATCCTGTCTCTACAAAAAATAGAACAATTATCTGGGTGTGGCAACACATGCCTGTAGTCCCAGCTACTGGGGAGGCTGAGGCAGGAGGATTACCTGAGCCCAAGAGTTTGAGGTTGCAGTGAGCTGTGATGATGCCACTGCACTCTAGCCTGGGCTACAGAGCAAGACCCTATCTCAAAAAAAAAAAAAAAAAAAGTAATTGTGATCTCCTATTGGGAAGGGTATATATTAATACATCACTTTTCCTTTGAACAACTATACAATGTAAACTGTTCTTTCTTTGTACAATTAAAATTGCAGCTTGAAAATATGAGCACATGGACAAAATCTGATAGAAATAGCTAATCCTTTTACATTTGGGGGAGCCAGAGTATGGTACATATTCCTTTATGACTGGGGGCTTTTCCAAGGATAGGCAGAGGTTTCAGTCGAACTTCAATGACAAAAGACTTTTACCCAAATATCTTTTTGATGGGAATCATAACCCAATCTAGGTTACACAAATTGCATATCCCAGATAACGTTTCCCCCATTGGCTTACAGAAAAAAATAAAGGCAAGGAATAGTATCCCTCTGGTCTTACCCCCAAATAATCTGCTCTTTGAGTCAGTATCTAGGTAAAGATTATGACTAAGGATGAGTTCAATTTGGGAAGCTAGGAGAAACAGTTCATATTTATACAAAGAGGACATTTTAAGAGACCTGTGGCCTTTTTGAATTGTGCCCATTTTGATTTTTTCACATATTTATAGATATAAATAATGCTCCTCTATGTAATAGCGACCCTCTTGCTTAGGGCTACATGGCCGTGGTGACACCTCACTCACCATCCCACAGAGCAAGAGCACCCACGAATTTTAACACCCAATTGACTGGCCTAAGCAGAACATAACCCACGTACAACGGGGATCCCACATGGCTGAGGCGCAGGGCCATGCCACGTTCAAAGAATTAGCAGTCTTTGAAAATGAACATTAAAAGCTATTTAAATCTTATGGAGACTCACAAGAAAACACCAAACAGAAGAGATCATTTTTTGTGCAAAGCAAATCTCCCTTACAAAGCCTCCCTAGGGAACCCTCCGCTTTCAAACTCTTTTAAACTCCTGACTTCTACCAAAACACTGTCTTCTTTCTCTTCTCTTCCAAAGACCTGGCTCCATCCAGACCCAAAGGTCCCCTCCACCTCTGTCCCCGTCTTCTCTTCCTGCCTTATCACTTCATTACACGAATCAATTCACTCTTGCTTTCTTCTTTGTCCTTTTTTTAATTTCTCCCATTAACAGGATTCTGCACAACAAAGGAAAGTCTAAGAGCTGATCAAGCAATTAAAAAGCAAGTATCCAAGAAATGTTCCTTTTTTGATGGCATTAACAGGGACAAAAATGATCAGCTTATAGACTTATAGATATGCTTGTTTCCTATAACTGTATGAAAAGCCAACTTTCTCTCCACTATCTCCTCACTCCAGAGACCCTATTCTGAGATGCTTTCTGCCCTTCTGTCTTCTGTATCCCACCAAATTTGTTCAACAACCATTTTGAACCACATGGCCATGCTGGACCTCACACTAGCTGCTGGGCTACAAGATGAATAAGTAATATGCCAAAATGGTGACACATACAAATGGCCATAAGAATTTGTCTATGTCCTTGTATCTTTATATTTATACACAGAGAATATGGGCAAGTCTTGTGCCAAGTACTCAGATGGGGGAAGGCATCTTGAAGGAGATGACATCTAAGTCAGATCATGAAGAACACGGGAGGGAAGAACGTTCTAAGCATAGAAAACAGCATTTGCGAAAGCTCTCCTCTAGAATATGAGGAAGAAACGCAGAGAGGGACATGAAGATTATCTTCATACTCCTGGAGGGTGCCCACGCGGAATGCACAGAAGACTTGGTCTGAGTTACTGCAGGAACGAGAAATGGGATAAACAGGCAAAAATAAGAGAGACTAAATTTACACAATCTGAAAAGAATTTTTTTTCATCCGCAGAACATCCTGATGATTGTGATAATAATAGCAAATACTCATATGCCGCTTATTACATGCCAAGCAGTGTTCTAAGATAAATCTTTTATGAATACAGAAATATACACACACACACACGATTTATATTAATACATAATAGTATATATTATATGCGATTTTATGTGAGTATATACACACGTACACAGTCCTCATTACAGCCTTCTGCCACCATTAGTGCTATCCCCAATTTATAGGTACAGAAACTGAGATGTTAGGTAACACGCCCACGGGCCTGCAGTCAATCGTTGGTGGCCCCTGGATCTGAACCTTGGCAGCCTGGCTCTAGCATTGGTGTTCTTAACTCCTCTGCTGTATTGCCGACGGCCCGGCACCTTTCCTGTCACCGAAGGCTTCCAAGTAAAGGTGGGGTGGCCCTTTCATAGCAATGCCCGAGAAGGGCTTTCCGCATGGAAGAGGGGTCGAGCCACGTCCCTTCTAAGGCCCCTTTTTCCTGGAACCTGTGAGGCTGGTAACTTAGCTCAAATTGTCTTTACAGACTCATAACTGGCAACTCGTAACCACACTTTTTCAAGTCTCCTTTCTTTCTTCCTCCGTTCAAACTGCAAAACTCTCTCAGTCCTGGAGATAGTTCCCCTTCCACACTCTTTCCTTGCTCTCTCCCAATTCTTGGTTATACAGGTTGTCTCTGCCTTTCTGGAAAAGTCTTTCCACCCTCCCCTCCTGCCTGTCAGTTTCCTTCATTTATATTCTCTCCCTGTCCCCCTCACTGCAAATACATCACCCAGGCCCAGAAACGAGTGTGGCAAAGACAGGATTTACCCCCGAGGGTGTGCAGGGGAGAAAGCGAGAGGGAGCGAGGGGGTGGGCGGGGGGTGTGTGGCTGGTCAGGCACTAACTGGCATTGGCCTTTCTGTGGCAGTGTCACTGTGTGGACACTTGACTCTCAGGACTAAGAACTCCTCAGGTTTAGAGAGCAGAGCAAGAGGACAGAGGAAAAGGAAGAAGGGAGCTCTGTGTGCCAAGCTTGGCCACTCAGGCTGGAGGGCTTTTAGCTGAAGGGTCTCTCAGCCTTGGCACGCAAAGGGGGAGCCATTTGCCCCGTCTCTGAAGAATCAGAAGAGATGTCAGACATTCCTGTTTGTCTTATGAACAGCTGGTGACTCCTATGTGAATCTAATTAAGCATCTTCCTGGCTGCAAACACTTCAAGTTCTATTTTTAAGATTAAGAACATTTTCCCAAAATGTATCTCATAGAACGTTGGCTTCAGACATTTTATCCCCAACACACCATTCTGTGGTGCAGGCGAAATCTCATTATAGAAATTACTCCAACCTGAAGCTCGGCCAAGTCAATAATATTGATTGATGAACCCAGGATGTCAACCGTCTGAATACAATGCTTCGGAGCAGACCCGATGTTCTTTAACCTTGTCATATTTGTGGCTAATGCCCCTTCCCTGCCAGCCCCTCCCTAAAATAATAAATGTCAGGGAAAATGAAAACCGATTGCATTTGCTTCAGTCAAGTGAAGCACGATGCAGCTGCGTTTCCTTCTGGAACCTGCGCTGGGTTCACGTCTGTCGGTGAGACTTGGGCGGGTTTGGGTGGTCACTTCTGAGCGCTCCTTCACACGGGTTTCCGGCTCTGCTCTGTTCTGTGTGGCGTGACATTCCAAGCAAAAGAGACGTACGGAGAGCAAGATTCCCAATGTAAGAAGATATAAACCGGAGTCAAAGAAAGACAATCGCTGTGATGAAATTCCAGGGCTCCCTCGACTCTGTCTTGATCCTTGCAAATGTATACCTAATTCAAGCAGTCCCTCTAGAACTCTGCGTGTCCCTCCTGTCTGCTGCCACCTTCATTAAACGGTGCAGTCAGGTGGGAGCTCTGCGTACAAGAAAGCAGAAATGAAAGCCAGAGAGATTGTCGCCTACTAATAATACATTTTTCTACCTCAAAAAAAGGCAAAAAATAAATTAGTAAAGCAAAGGCTACAGAGTAAAATATATATTTTTTCCACCTAAAAAGAGAGAAAAGAGTGGAAGGCTGTATGTTAGGGGCCCCATATGCATCCAGAAAGAGGGTGGGGTAAGGGTGGTCCAGGGGGAGGGAAGCATCACAGAACTGGCACAGGGAAAAGACAGCAACACAAGGGCACAGAGCCAGGCTGTAAAAAGGGGAAAATATAATAGTAAAAGAGCCTGAAATTCTCCTTCCAGAATTCTTTCTTTTCAGCTAAGTGGAGCCAGTGTTTCCTGTAATTATCCAGTCATGAGGCTGGTGTGGTTATGAAGTGGGGCTTCTCTTTAGAAAGGGGAGAAAGGGGGAAGGGTGTCGGGCTATAGCTGGGTCCTGTCTTGACAGTGAGGTCATTTATCAGACCTCACTCGGCAGCTCACCTAAGACGCAGGACAGGTTAGCCTCAGGACACGAAGTTTAGGTAGCCTCAGAAATTGCCAAAAGGGATTTTTGGTGGGTAAAACAGTTTTCCAGGACTGTGCCAGTCTATAAACCAGAAAAGTTAGTGTGAGATGCTGAAAAGTCAGCTCTGCCTTGGGTTGACAAAACAACACAGCCTTAGCTTCCCCCTGTTTTCCAAGTTTCTATGCTTGTCTATGAAAGGGAGCAGCCCTCATATACAGAAGAAAGAGTACAAAACTAAGAAAATCTTTCTTCGGGTATAACAGAAGCAGAGTCAAAGAGGAGGAGAGAGATCAACCAACATGGGCCAAAGAATAGGAGATCTAAATAGAGCTCAGGGCCCAGCAAGGCCACTGCAAGAAGAGAGCAAGAAATACAAACCTCACTGGAAAAGATGGTAGCCACTAGAGACTAAAGAGCGATCATGGTGAGGAATTGGCTTGGGCTACCATAATTAGCGTTCTTGAGATCCTGTAATTGACAATTTGGCCGCTTGAAATAATGGGCCAAGCTAATGGCCAAAGTCATTTGCATTCATATTTCCATTTATTTTCTCCGGGGCATGGAAATCATATTACAAATCTCCTGACCACAAACTCCAACATCTGTGTTTTCTTTCCTTTCCAATAAGGGATATCCTCATCTAACAACTTCCCGCTGCTATAGTGACAAAGCCTATTGCCCATGCTTTCTCCTCGCTCCTTTGTCCTTTGACCATCCCTGGTGCTTCCCCGTGTGGCCCCGCATGGCGCTGTGTGCTCCCTCCTCCCGGGAACTGTGAGTAATAAACTCTTCTTTCAAAGGCAGTCGTCTCTGTGCCTGTCATCTTACCATACCTGACTAACGCAAATCCTGGGTACATTTTAAAACTGCTACAAAACATCATTCTGGATCCTGAAAGCTGTATGCGCTTCTGAACTGTGTTTGCACCAGCAGTGGTCTGTGAGACAGATTTTGTCCTCATAGCCTAATGTGATTTCTGAAGGCAGAATTTACAAACCAGCTACTGATGACAACAGCTAACCTGGTTTTATTACTTGCACACAGTGAGTACTGCACGTGACTCAACTCATTTCATCCTCAGCCCAGCTCTACGAGGTAGGTGCCGTCATTGTTCCCATTTTACGCAGGAGGAAAGGCTCAGAGAAAGTGACTAAGGAGCTGGAGATGATTCAGCCAGTGGGCCACAGAGCTCTGAAGCAGTCTGGCTCCAGAGGCTGGATTTCTAACGCTGTCCTTACATTTATTCTTACCTCAGACCCACTTGCTAGATCTTTAGTTCTTTCTCAGTGTGACTGTCACATAGTCATGAGCATCAACAAACATCTGCCGTGGCCAAATGTATGCATTGCATTATCCTGGGCACTAGGAGAAAATGAGCCTTGCTCTTATAGGTACAATGAAAATATAACAGACCAGGGTAGCTTCCATTAACAACCACTGGTAGAGACAACAGGTACTTGCAAAGATACGAGGGGAAAAAAATCACAGGCTCTAGGGCAGTTGGAAAAGTGTGGGGTGGAGGTGATTAGCCTGTACCTTAAGAGAAAGGAAGGGTTAGAAAGTGGAGAACGAGAGGAGGGCGTTTCTAGAAGACGGAGAGAGGAAAGGCAACATAGAACAATTGCATGTGGCATGTTTACAGTTTGGCTGTAGTGACCCTTTCTTGATTTGAGTGAGGGTTAGGTTAAAATTTAAAAGATTGATGCAAGATGATGAAGGGTCTCCATTGTGATGCTCAGGGATCAGTGGGAGTGCAGTGGAAGACTTGTGAGTAGTGGGGACGGGGTTAAGAGGGGGTGCAGGGAACATCCCTGGGAGGGGGTGGGCCAGAGGAGAGGACGGTAGGGGCTCACTGAGCGGGGAAGGGCTGAGCTAAGTTCCACTGGGGCCAACAGAGAAGATGCGGATGAGGCTGGAGCAACAGAGGGGGCTTGGAGTCCTGCATCCCAGGATGGATAGAGAAGTACCTGTAATTAGGATTACTGGTGTTATAGGAAACAGTATAAAAATCATCAGTGAAGTTCTTGCCTTCTTTCCCTATTTCAATTCCTACTAGAGCCATTTTAAGAACTGACATACAGTGGATTTTTGACAACTTGGATTACTAACACTACATGCTAGTGTTATATTTGTTGGTAAAGCTCTTGCTTTAGGCCATTTCTTTTAATTTTTATGTTTTATTAGATATACAAAAAGTTATTAAAGAACATAATAAGTTTAGGTATTAAAAAGGAACATTCTAAATTACATGTACTCCTACCAGCTGGAGATGACACTAATTTTTTGGTATTAACTAGCTTTTCAGAGATTATATATTTTATGTATATGCATGTGTATACGTAATACATTTGTTTTATAAAGAAACAATCATAACTATGCATATGGCTGTGTAACCTGCTTTAATTTATTCACTTCGATACCATGATTGTACTTCTATGCTTATAATTTTATATATGTGTACATATAAATATTATAAATAAATATAAATGTAAAATATATTTACATATACACACATATAAAATGATACATATTTTATACAGTATAAAATTATATGCATATTTATATATATGTATATGTAAAATATACATATATACATGTAAAACATATACATTTATATATATCATGTAAAAAATATATGTGTATATATGTTTTGACCTAACAGTTTCATGAATATCCCATGATTTGTTTAGTTATTATACTTGATTTCTTAAGTCTTATATACAATGTCACAGTAAACATTTTTGGACATTATTTCTGTTCCTGTCTATCAGGTAATTCTTAAAAATAGATGAAAAATGTTATTTCTCAGACTTTTTCTCCTTTGTTGTTTTCAATACTTCCTCTTGAGCTCTACACATCTGTGAACCATAATTTTCTCTTTGGCCAATTTCCTTTTACATCATCTCACTTGATAAATGACTACAAAAATCTCCTGTGATGAATTCCAAATAATTTATGTAGATACTCCACCTTCAAGGAGAGGGAGCATAAATCTCTACTCCTTAAATGTGGGCTGCACACGGTGACTTCCTTCCAAGGAGTGTGGCCTGCAAGGGGGAGAAAAGGAGTAACTTTACAGTGTGTTACCATAACAATAGGCCCTCAGCCAGGTGACCGAGGTCAACACCAACAGCCATAAAGCATGTGGATAGTACGCACTCTTGATAAGATGTGATGAAAAGGGCGCTGTACTTCTGTGGTCTTCCTCCCAACAAGCCGAAACACCAGTCTTAACATGAGAAAAACATGAGACAGTATTTCAGTAGTAGAGCATCCTACAAAATATCTAACCAGCACTCTTCCAAACTGTCCAGGTCATCAGAGACAAGGAAAGCCTGAGAAACTGCCACAGCCAAGGGGCGCCTAGGAAACATGACGACTCGATGTAATGGGCTACCTTCGATGTGGATCCTGGCACAGTTTTCTGGGACATTAGGTAATAACTAAGGCCATCAGAATAAAGTACGGACTTCAGTTAATAATGATGTATCAATACTGGCTCATTAATTGTAATACATGCACCATACTAATGTAGATGTTAATAACAGGGAAAGTTGGCACCAGGTATATTGGAACCCTCTGTACTAACTGCTCAATTTTTCTGTAAATCTAAAACTGTTCTAAAAATAAAGTCTATTAAAAACGAGGATAAGAGCACCCTATACATGGTTAGAAAACACCGTTATTTCCTCAGAACTGCCTGACGACCCGAATGCAGAGGTGAGGACTGAACGTGAGGCTACCATAAGGCCTAGTCTGGGCCTTTCCTGGCTTGAGGGGGTGGGAGGAGGGATGGTCCACAGAGAGCCGAGTGCAGTCCCTGGCCCAGAGGGAGAGCTCCCTGCAGCCCAGGCAGCCTCATTTCCTCATGCTTTCTTCACTTCAGCCATCACCCTCTGCTGAGTCCGGATTTCTTTAGATTTGAAGACATGTGTTTAATTTCTGAGATACTAACACAAAATTGTAGAAAGACTCCCCCTCCTCACCACCCCTATCATCATCAGCCACAACTTATTCTTGATCTCAAAATGAGCAAATCCACAAACCATCCTCCTTCTGTGGTTCTTTCCAAAATTCGGACCCTGCTAGACTATGTGTATCTATCCTAGAAGCCGCACATTCTTTCTTTCATTCCAATAACACCAGCAACAATAAAAAGAATTCTTACAATAGAGCAAACCACCACTGACTGCAGCCAATAGTGTCAGAAACAACCACGGCTGCAATGGCTTTCTCTGCATTGATTTAACTTGCTCTCTGACAAGAGGAAGCCTCCAGAGGGTGGGAAGTCCACCTGCATGACTAACTCTGCTAGAGTAAGCCTTGGATGTGGCCTTTGCCCGCAGAGTTACAAAAGCTGAGAATGTGGCAGCAGAGTGCCACCATTAATTCACACTCTCCAATAAGAGCAAACGATAGCAAGAATGCTATTGCCATTGCTCATGGGCACATTGTGTAAAACACACCGATAATTTATAAGTTTCTCGTTTACAGGTAACTTAATTTTTAAAAATATGGGCTATGTGGACTATTTCTAATAAAAATACTGAGCGCTTACTACATGCCAGACTCTGTTCCAAGCACTGAATGTGTATTTACTCATTTAATCATCACAACAACTCTAGGAGGTGGGTAGTATTATTGTTCCCATTTTACAGATGAAACTGAGAGGCAGAGAGGTTAAATAGCTTACACAAGGTGTCACAGGAGGGAGAATTTACATGACGACAGTTTGATTCCAGAAGTCATACCCTCAACCTGTATACCATATAATACGCATGTAATCTTCGATACATAGATGTACATATGTATATGAATACATGTAAGTATGTATGCATACCTGTTTGTGTGAAAACACCCATACATATTTTTGTTATAAAACACTCTAAAACTGTTAAATTCTTCATAATATCAAGTTCTGTTTCAACTGAAACTCAAATCAGAAAATCATTGTCTGTTTAAACGTTCAGAACTGGGCACGGTGGTGCACACCGACAGTCCCAGCTACTCGAGAGGCTGAGACAGGAAGACTGTTGAGCCCAGGAGTTCAAGTCCAGCCTGGACAACATAGTGAGACTCCATTTTTTAAATAACAATAATAATAAATAAAGGTTTAGAACAACATTTGTAGATGACGCTATACACAGATGACATAGAGAAAATAATGGTTTGGTACTTAGAGATGAATTATTAAATAAAATGCCATTTTTATAGCAGTTTTAGCAGATAAAAGCTATTGAAGATTATTTAAATGTTATCCAGAAGAAAAGAGCTCTCTCTTAGGATAACTATTACTAGCAATATAATATTTAAGTACAATTGGAAAATTCAAATCCCCTTGGAGTTGAAGGGAAGAGAATCTCTCTAATGAATGCTGTTTGTGATTCTCCTAAGAAAAATAATAAAGGCCAGATTGATTTTCTTTTGAAGTGATTGAGTAGGCATTTCTTACCCCTTACCCATAGGTAGCCGACCCCAACTTGGTATTTCGAGTCTCTAGGTCACAGATAATGTCATTTTCATGAATGCTTACGTAAATAACCCGAGAAGTAGATGCTGCTGGCATTTTGAAACCTGGGTTTAATTATTATTTTTTAAATGACTTTAAGGTAGACTTTAAATTTTTCAAATAACTTTAAGGTAGAGCAGAATTGTTTGAGTCATTTCTGCACCTGTTTCACCTAAGTAGCACAAGCGTCCACTCACAGTGGCCAAAGGAAGCCTGTAGGGAAGCATTTTCAGCAGCAAGAACAGGAGATCTGTGATCAGGAGGGGAAGCCAATTGAAATAGCAGATAGGAGGAAGATTAGAAGCAAAGATAAACAGAACCGATGAGATTATTCCAAGCATCATATGCTGCACTGGTACACACAGTGGCTGCAATTGTCCCCAGGGGTATCACAAAGCCGCAGGTTTTCCCCATGTGATTAGGAGTACTGCTTCGGTTCACGTTACCATGGTGATACCAAGACTGATTAAAGAGAGTTCTCCAAGGCAGTGTGGTTCCATGAGCGTGTATTCCTGTGAGTGTGTATGCTAGGGGCAACACACACACACACAAACGCATGCATGCACAAGTCAGATCCAGTTACTGATTCTTTTGTTGGGCAGGAATTTGATGCCTGTATTTACTTATTTTGGATCTGACTCCTCATAAGTGGGTCATCCATTCGAGGTAGCGGAGGACATCCCATTACACAGAAATTTTCAGTGTAACTATGGGCCTCCCTGAGGCAAAGTTCTCCCTTCCCAAGACCAAAGGTGAAGTACAAGTTGAAGAGAAATGCCAGGAGAAATGTAAATATGAAAACTATTTGTATGTGTGTGTATGTGTGTGTGTGTATGTGTAAAGTCTGTTGGAACTTTCTTGGGCAAGTCAGGGGCAGCCTTTATTGTGTATATTGTTGTTACCAATTCCTAAAAGAAGATATTGTCATGAGATAAAGCAAATTGATCCCCACCCCCACACCCTGGCTTTTTGTTCTTGTTGTTTATTGAAATCTCCTGGTGGTCCAACTTCAAATCTTCAGTGACCTGTGCCTTTGTTCTTTCTCTTGCCCTCAACATTCACACAGTCTCTAAATCTAGTGAAGTTCCCTCTCTTAGTCTCTTAAATCTGACCTCTTTCTTCCATAGTTACAGTCACAGCACTAATTTAAGCCCTCATCATCTTTGCTAGGACCATTGCAGTAGCCTCTTATGAACTTCTACGCCTTTTGTGTGCCACGTACTGTACTATGAACAGGGGCAGATGTCAGGAAGAATAAGAAATGATCCCTGCTCTTAAAAGGAAATGGAAGCATTCAGTAGGTCATGACAGCATTTCAGGAATAGGGTAGACATGAGTGTACCATGGCCCAGCTCAAGAGCTTATACCGCCTCATCACTCTTTCCCTGGAACCAAAGATCCTCCATAACTTGCCCTCTTCTAACCACCTTCATCCACTCTGCTCTTCCAATACCCCTGTCTCTCTCCTCCTCCCTAGTAAGCCTGGTTTTCTCTGCAAATAGGCCATTCCCACTTCTTTGGCCATAATCCCTGTCAACGTTTTCCTGCTTACAATGTTTTCTGCCTCCCTCAGTCCTTGCTGTTCTTCAGTACCCATCTCAAGTCTCATCTCTTCAAGGAAGCCTTCCCAAGTGACCCCAGGTGACAATGATTTCCTTTGCTCATGTATGTACACAACACACTGCCCATTTGAGATATTTTCTCCCCTAGCTATTTTGTTTGACCCCCAGCCTTAATATAGGACTTTTTTTTTTCCCCTTAGGATCCTTTGCAAGATTTCACCTGTTTTCAGTAGGAAGGTGACATGGCACAGTGCTTGACAGTTTTGACTGTTCAGCTGAATAAGCCCAAATTTCAATCCTGACCTCCCCCTTTCTCCCTGTTTGCTAGCTGCGTCTCTCTCTCTCTTTTTTTTTTTGAGACAAAGTCTCACTCTGTTGCCCCTGCTAGAGTGCAGTGATGTCATCCTAGCTCACAACAACCTCAGACTCCTGGGCTCAAGCGATCCTCCTGCCTCAGTCTCCCGAGTAGCTGGGACTACAGGCATGCACCACCATACTCGGATAATTTTTCTATTTTTAGTAGCTATGGAGTCTCGCTCTTGCTCAGGCTGGTCTCGAACTCCTGAGCTCAAGTGATCCTCCTGCCTCAGCCTTCCAGAGTGCTAGGATTATAGGCATGAGCCACCACGCCCAGCCTGTTACCTGTGTATCTTGAGACATTTATGTAACTAAGTCTTAGTTTCTTTATCTGTAAAATGATGATAGTACATTATGTCTGCATGGTGTGTCCCTCCAAAATGTATATGTGGAAATCTCCAATATGACGATACTTGGAGATGTGGCCTTTGGAAGGTAATTAGATCATGAGGGTGGAGCCCTCATGCTGGGATTAGTTCCCTCTTACAACCTCCTTGCCCCCCTCCCCGGCTCTCCATTGAGTGAGGATACGATGAGGAGACAGCCATCTGTAAACCAGGAATAGGACCTTCACCAAGAATTCAACCATGGTGTCACCCTGATCTCAGACTTCAGCCTCCAGAACTGTGAGAAATAAACGTTTGCTGTTTAAGCCATCCAGTCTATGGTATTCTCATATGGCAGCCTGAACTGACTAAAACATAGTGTCTACCTCATGGAGTTATTGTGTAGATTAAAGGTTCAAATACTTTAGAAGAAGCCAAGAAACACACTGACACCCACACATGCTCCACCCAACTGGGGAGTCATTAGCAGCTGATATTTACTAGGTATATGTTTCAGATGAAGTAATAAAAAAATAAAGTCTAGGTAACATCACAATCAGGAGAGACAGAACTCTGAACATACAAAGGAAAGTGAGTGAACACAAAGCAAGAGTTTATACTCATGATTTGTAATCCTTTGGGAGGCTGAGGTGAGTGATGCATGTAATACAGATGCAGCTGGGTCACTTTGCTTGAACCAGACCTGCTTTTCATAGATTTTGAAAAGTCCAATGCTGTCCCCAAGGCTTCTCTCAATTCCTTGGAGGCCTTAAGTGGTGTTTGTGAATCACCCATTGCCCTGAGTGCCTGATTCTGCTGAGTAACTGCTCTGTGGTCTCAGTTCCCACACCATGTCGGTCCTTTCTTCTTCATTTCCATTAAGTGAATCACTCACACAAATAGAGCATTTTCTTGAAAGTCTTGGGAGTTCTATTGTAGAAATGCAAATTACTCAAAATTTAATGCTAGAAATTTCTGTGCCTTAAAGACCTACAGCCATCTCCCTGTTAGTCACCTGGTCTTTCTCTCACCTCTTCCCACCACTACGTCCACTGTTACATGGAATTCTTCTTCTTCTTTCTCTCTTTCTTCTTCTTTTTTTAGAGAAAGGATCTCGTGCTGTTGCCCAGACTGGAGTACAGTGGCATGATCATAGCTCACTGTAGCCTTGAACTTCTGGGCTCAAGCGATCCTCCTGCCTCAGCCTCCCAAGTAGCTGGGACTATAGGCACGTACCACCATGCCTGGCTTATTTTTTTGTAGAGATGGAGTCTAGCTACGCTGCACAGGTTCCCATAGCCTCAGGTGATCCTTCTGCCTTGGCCTCCCAAAGCGCTGGGATTACAGGTGAAAGCCATCGCACCTGGTCTGCTATCCTTTTTAATACACCAACCTTTAGACAACTGTTACTGTCTTTATTTCTGCCAAATCTTTATTCTTATGACCTTATCTTTTTCCTTAGAATCACATGGAGGCATTTTTCCAGAGACAGTTTTCTTCCATAGAGGAATTCTGATCTCTGCTACTAATACATTTTTAAACCCTACCATGTTTAAATTATTAAATTTATCTATCCTTCTCAGAACAGAACATAGGCCACTTTAGATGTATCTAAAGAGCAAGGCGATAAACAAGATGACTGCAGCTGACCACCAAACTGTGTGCAACAATTGTGCAGTGGAAAGATGAAGATATAATTAAGTCTGTCTGAAAGCAATTAGGGAATAGAATGTTATCTCGGGTATAGAACTTGAAAGTACACATACCTTCTCAGTAAATCAGAACAGAAGCCCAAGATTTAAATTTGTTATCAATGAGCTCAAGAAGAAAGGTGAATATATTATTACCTATCACTGTGTAACAAATTACCTGAAAGTTTGGTAGTTAGATCAATAAACATTTATTATGTCACATAGTTTTATACAGTCAGGAAGTTAGGAGTGGCTGAGCCGGGTGGTTCCAGCTCAGAGTCTCTCCGGAGGATGCAGGCAAGCTGTTTGCCGGGCCTACAGTCAGCTCAAGTCTTGACTGCAGCTGGAGGGTATGTTTCCAAGACAGCTCACTCAGGCTGCGATTAGCAGGAGGCCTTAGTTCCTTGCTGACTCTCGGCAGAAGTTCCTCCCCACACAGGCTCCTCCACGAGACTGCTTGAGTGTCCTCACAACATGGCAGCTGGCTTCCCCAACATTGAGTGATCCAACAGAGAGGAAGGAGGAAACCACAGTGGCTTTTATGACTGAGTTTCAGAAGTCTCACACTGTCCCTTCTGCCGTATTTTATTAGTTAGAAGTGAGTCACTACATCCAACTCACATTGAAGGGAATGGGAATTAGATTCCAGGTTTTAAAGGCAAAGCCAGAGTGTGTGGGCGTATTTAAAACCATCACTGTGAGAATATCCTTAATCTCATAGGACTACCTTAGGTGGAATAATTTTGAACTCCAGGTGAACATGGAATCAAACATTATGAAATTTAGAGAGGGTGCATGTTTTTTCCCCTCTCTCCACAAGTCCTTGGGGCGTTCTGTCCCCATTATGCAGAAAAAATCTGACAGAGATGGATAGGAGACAGCACAGAGGGGAAAAATAGGAATGTGGGCATGCCAATTTTTAATATTCAATGCCATCCAGAATTATGTCAGAAACAGAGTGAGATTAATTGGAGAATTAAGTTTCCTCTTTTCTTATTCTATGCCTCTCCCTCTCAAACTCTTCTCCTTAGCCAGGGAGGTTATCAAATGACATGCAGAGCTTTTTCCTCCATTACTCTTAGCGCTAAGGACCCATTAAGCAGCATCGATGTTTCCAGGGATCAAACAATCAATCACTTCTTTCTCTGAAATGGGGACAGAGTGATCACACATTTTGTTCTGCTTTTTAAAGGCTGCAGCCAGGGAGCTAGCACACACATGATAAAAATACTTTCCAATTGATACACGGCTATTATTAGAGCTGGTATTTACTTAAATGGTTTGTGTCACCATATTGCATTTACTGTATTGTGTCAACGGAAGAATGTTTAACTCCACAAACATTTCTTTTTCTCATGCTGCTAAGCTGCTCTGATTTACATCTGCAATTTCGGTCATGGTTTTCTCCTCCCAGAAAAGATAGCCCTTTCTCCCCCTGCCCCACTTTTTTTTTTAAAGTAAAGATATCATTTAAAGCCAAAGAATTTTGATTTTAAATCAAGTCCTAAATTCAGAACTCTTTCCATGTCTAAAAAAATGATCTGGCCTCATAGATTAATTCATAGGTTTGCCAAAGACCTTCACTGTGAGTATTTAAAATGTAACAAGGTCTCAGATGAGATGCGGCTAGCCAGAAGAATATTCCTTTTAAGCAACGACTGCTGTGTAAGATTCAGTTCTAATTTCAATGAGGAACAAAGAAAAGACTCACAGAATTAGGAAGGTAATGCTGACATTCCAACTTCTTTATCAGATCTCTTCTCTCATCTCCAACTGCCGCATCTCATACCATTTTAAAATGCAGTTAGATGGTGACTTGCTAAGTCAAAAGATCATCATGTCATCTCAAATGTGAAATCACTTTTATGGTAATAGGGACTGACTCTGTAAAAATAACTCCAGGTCTGGAGCACATTAAAAGAAAGGAAAAAAATTTTAAAAAAATGAAAAAGAAGAGCACAAAGGACTCATGGTATCTGTGTGGAGTCCTTCAGGGAATTGTGGCCCCTGAGATGAACATCCGCAGGGGAAGAGAGAGGCCTGGAGCACAGCAAGGAGAGATCATCTGAGGATGACAGCGTGCTTCTAGCACCGCTGAGCGTGGTACCTGGCACAGAGTGAAGGCTCACTGGATATTTTGTGAGTGAAGTAAATCAATTTAGGAGAAATTAGGGCATTTGGGGCCCAGATTCTAAAAGATAAATATATTATTCCCCAAGTATAAATTAGATATTTTGGAGAAATCTCAATTATTCCAGGAATTAGGGGGATATGTCATTACTATAGGAATCATAACAACATTCTGGAATTTCATAGAATCTCCCCTCCTCACATTTTCCCCTCCTCATCAAATTTCAAGTCTTTAAAAATAGGTTCATTATTTAAGATTTTAAATCCCTCTAAAGGCTCTATAAAGAGAATTTGAAAAATACATAAAAATATAAAAAAAAATCAACCATAATGCCTTTGCCTAGGAACAGACATTGTAAACATTTTGCCTTATTTCTCTCCAGTAATTTTGTAAACACACTGTTACAGAGCTAGGATAATACTGAATGTTAACCTTTTTGCATCCTGCTTTTCGGAATTTAAAAAAATAACAGTTTATTCTTATTAAATAGTGAATACATGTTCACCGTAGAAAATCTGGAAAAACCAGGAAAGTATGAAGCAAGGACTAAAAAAAGCACTAGCAATTCTGTCAGTTTACACAAGCACTGTTAACATCTTGGTGGCCTTCCCTTTTTGGTTTTTTTATTTTTCTGGTCCTTAACAAATCTGTAGACTTACTTGAGAGAGTTGGGGCCATTTCTTGAGTGTCCAATTACCATTTAACCAAGATTTAAGTTAAAGACCCCTGGAAAAGTCAAGTAGCGTAATAAAAATTAAACTGATTTCTTTTCCCAGTTGATATTTTTTATTGTGACCCTTGGGGGTGGAGGGAAATCACAGTGCTATCTGGGAAAAAAGAGGCATCTTGAGTCGCAACCTGTCGGTTCCTGCCAAGCGGGGAGCCTGCGTGTCCCTGCTTTTAGAGACAGGCTGAGCCAAGGGAAAGAGTCACGGGAGAAAACAACGTATAATGACCATTCCGGGGCTAAGAGGCAGTTTGAGATGCTGTGAGAGCTTCTATCATCAATTCTAACTCAAAATATCTCTGCTACCAAAAATTCTATTTAGCTCATAAAATTTATATTGAACAAAATCACACTAACCAATGGTCCCGTTTTCCTCCCAGGAGACTTCTTCATTGTGATAAGCCAGGATCAGATAGATTATTGCCAAGAGGAATTAAATACAATGTTCTCATAAAAAACAAAATAAAAACCAAACAATCATTATTCTGGATCTTATGTTTCACTGAGAAATGATTTTTATTAAGCTAGTTTCCAGGAGGCATTGAGGTATAGAACAGACGCAAATGCAGCTCTGCCACATAGTGTGTGTGATCGGGGGCAAGTTACTCTTCCTGAGTTCTGGATCTATCATCTGCAGAACCGGCGCTAATTATGACTTCTCTGCATAAGCAGTGAGAGGATCAAATCGGCTAACACAGGAAAGTGTCTTGTACGCACAAAGGAGTCGCTGTTTGTTAGTTCCTCGTTTTAAGTTCACTGACTGCCTCTCATGACGGCAGGTGCGGTGGATGGTGATGCGCTGGTCACCTGCATCAGCGTTTATTGTCATGGGTGAATTTGAACGTGGAGGATAACAATATCCTTTTTGCTTATTGCAGGTCTGCAGAATTGGAGGCAGCAAAAAAAGAGATTTGAGATAGTGAAGGTGTATTAGCTGTTTATGTTTAATAAAAGAAAATTTTATTACCCATGTAACATACTTATGTCTTTAAAATCTCAAATGATACATAAGTACTTAAAATAGATAGTGAAGATATGCCACCCCTCAGCACACACACTTTCACGGAAGTAACCACTGTTACCAGTTGTGTGTACACGCTTCCAGAACTCTTTCTATTCAACACATGTACATAAATACACATGCTTGTGGTTTCGCAGTATTGGCCCAGCACTGTGGCAATTTCCTCATGTTAGTGCCCCATGGAGGTATCTTATTGTTTTAAACAGCTGCAATGGTTTTCCATAAGTTGGATGCACAATGATGAAAGTGACCCATCTGAGAAGGGGAAGAGGTAAAAATGCCAGTTCTTCACGTGCTATTGGAGCAAATAACTGTGCACAAATCCCTTAAGACCCTGTGAGACTCACCAACTTTATCTGTGAAATGGGCAAAAGAATACCGCCACTACCCATCGATTATTATGAAGAACCAATGAGTCGATATATATCAAAGTATTTGACAAACTATAAAGTGAAACATGATGCTTTTATTTAGCCCTGTGTGGAGCGGGAAAGGGGAAAACTAGAACCAGTGCTGAAGCAGGCACATTTTAACTGTTTATATATTAATATTTAATGCTAAAGCTCAAGGGAAGTCAGCAATGAAAAATTCATGATGACTTGTTTGATACCAAAGAGTATGCCTTAGTATTTCCATTTTAGTCAGTTCTGTATCGATACAACTCCAAAGATCTTCATTCTCCTATTTTTTAGGTGGTCCGTTGTTCACTTAGGCAGAAACCATTGGATCCAAAGGATTCTTCTTTACTCATCAAGAGGAAACGGCAAGAGGCTATCTCCCCATCTGCCTTATGAAGATAATACGGAAAGGAAGCTGGGGTCTTTTTCAGTGGCCTTCAGAAAGCGGGGCTGGCCGTGAGTCTGGATGACTTAATTAAAGTGGTTAATGCCAGTGAGGGGTGGGAAGATGAGAGGCTGAAGAACAGTCACCATAGGTCAGATTAATAGGGCCGTTTCTGTGCTGTCTCTCTCCCGCTCTCTCGTGCAATACTGCGGCATCTCACTTCTGATTAAGACAAGGCTATTCCATCCCCCTGACAAGATAGGCAGGACTTTTTCTTCAGATTGGCCTGCAGCCCTATCTCTCGGTCACCGGCTCTTTTGCAAATGACACCAGCCTGTGCCAAGATGTTGCTTTGTTCAACTTTATTCTTGGATGCGGCATAAAAAAAGACAAAGACACGAAATCAAGGCCTTTGATTATTAGGAGAGAGGAAAGAGAGTGAGTTGGGTCTCATTTCCCAAGTTACTAAGAAACGCATCCCACCAGGCTGTTCAGGTTGCAGTGTCACAAGAAAGGATATTGACTGAGACGGTAGCTGAGACTCGTGTGTCAGTGAGACTGCACTGTCAGCCTCTACAACCCACCCCTACGAGCTAAAGGTCAGATTCAAGTACACTCTGGGCTGAGCAGAAGGAATTTAGTCATCAGACACATGTCTGGTCATGAAATCGGTTGTCCTCGCAGTTCATTAAGAAATATTCCAATTTCTTTCATTCTACCCTGGATGATAAATCTTATTGTATAATTCATTGGCTTTTAATCAAAATACTGTGAATTGCCCTAACTTGAAGCCCCTTTTTTCTCTCTACTCTGTTGAGTGATTTTTACTTACCAGTTGCTGACACCCAGGAAATACTTTGAAAATATATTTGAGCTTTCCATTGGGAAAACGTTTCCATGAGCAAAAGGCATTTTTGTCAGGAACATTTTCCCATTTTTGTCAGGGACAGAAATCCAGGCCCCAGAGTTCTGCTAGCAGTGATGGTACGCTCCTTCTGCCTGTGGGCCTGGCTCCTCTCCATGTTATATTTTTTTAAACCAGGGATGTTTTCCTTAACTGGGGACTACACTCTTATCACAAGTTTCAAGATGCTTCTCTGCTCTAATTCTCAGGTGTGTTGTGTTTGTTCTGCCTCCTGGGAAGCAACTCTCAAACCCATTGTTCAAGTGTCCTTGGAATGAAGAAGACAAACTATCCCATCAAGGAAACAATAATTTCCACTTAGGGGAAAAACTACATCTTGCCAATTTCAGTTTGCATTGTCCCAAACATGTTTATAAAACTCTCTATTCCGAATAATCTGTGATGCGTGCAGTTAAACCCCCACACGAAATGACTAACAAAGGCAGATGCGAAACAGCTAGCGACGAAAGCAATCACAAAAATAAAATAGCATGCGTCGAGTCTTGTGTCAATCCTAAGAAAATGTTTTTCACATCTAATCATCGAAGAATAAAGGCTGGATATTTAAGGAATGGAAAAAAGGGTGTCCTTCAACAAATAATTTAAATAATGGGAGAAGGCAGTGAGGTGGGTGGGTGTGGGTAGAAAGATATTTGAAGACGGACTTGGGGTTCAAGTACCATTTCTTCTGCTTGACATGGCTGGATCTCAGGATTTCATCTGACTAGTTTTTAAGACTCATCGCCACCATTGGTAGATAGAGATGGTGGCACCAACGGCCCTATACCTACTTAGGAACTAGCGAAAACCCAATGAGATCATGTATAAGAAGAAACAACACGGTGCTACACGAACGTCTGCATTTCTCAAAGGGAAGATGTCACTGGAAAGAGCAGAGGTGGCGAGTGAGAGGCTGTGATTGCGGAGCTGGGAGAGCAGGGAGCGGCCTGACCTCCAGTCCGACCCCTGCACCGCCCCTCCACGGAATCCCCGGGCCAGCTCAGCAGACCTTCCCAGGGAGTGCGGGTGGGACTTTGGGACACGACACTCAGCTGCGGAACTAACCAAGGCCCTGGCATTTCCCTCCCCTTCTCACAGAGAGCCCTCCTTTACTAATTGTTTTCAGGGAAAAACCAAGTGTGTTCTAACTTGAAATAATAATTATCGAGTTAGCAGCAGCAGCTGCCAACCCCGGCCATGGGAGC
Source organism: Avahi laniger (assembly GCA_963575035.1). Lineage (NCBI taxonomy): Eukaryota > Metazoa > Chordata > Mammalia > Primates > Indriidae > Avahi > Avahi laniger. Next base: position 15,341 of record CAUYSK010005291.1, on the reverse strand, counting down.
TTTTATTTAAAAAGTGCTGATTCCCAGCCCCCTCCCCACCTTACCAAATCTGAATTGTTGTGGCTGGTATCCAAGAATCTCTTTAAAAAATTATTATAATATTAAAGAATCAGAAATCTAAAAAAAAGAATGGCCCCAAATCCCAATCCAAAAGCATATCAATTTTTAACTGTTTTTCATGTTAACTTTTAATCCCTGCCTAGGGGCATATTTAATACTTTCATATTTTTAATACTATCAGAGAATTGAATATTCTACAATTTTCATCAACATTATCTGATGAATGTTTTCCTATTTCACTGGAGTGCTTTTATGTCCCTGCTGTCCTTCCAGACAACCACTGTTAAAACCTGCCATGTTTATCTTCACACCTTTCTCTATGCTTAGACATGATACGCCGACATACACATGCACGCTTTTGACCTTGCTTCTTCTACAACATGTATCTTGCTTTTTTTCCACTTAATAATACATCCTGTAAATCTCTCCAGGTTCCTAGGTGCAGAGCTAACTCATTGGGGGCATAATATTCTACGGTGGGTTCTCCAGAGAAACAGAACCAACAGGGTATGCAGATAGAGAAAGAGAGAAAGAAAGAGAGAGAAAGAAAGAGCGAGAGAGACTGACTGATTTTAAGGAAGTGGCTCACGCAGTTGTGGAGGCTTGGTAAGTCTAAAAGAGACCCAGGGAAGAGTTGCAGGCAGGGGCCACAGGCAGTCTGCTGGCAGAATTCCTTCTTGTTCAGGGGAGGTCACTCTTAATTTTATTAAGACCTTCAAATGATCGAATGTAGCCCACCCACATTATGGAGGGTAATCTGCCTTACTCAAAGTCTACCAATTTAAATGTTAATCTGATCCAAAAAACAGCTTCAGAGAAACAGCCAGAATAATGTTTGACCAAATATCTAGGCACACAGCCCAGCCAAGCTGACACATAAAATTAACCATCACACATGATGTGGACATACCCCAATTCATTCCTTCCCCATTCATTTCTCTATTAAGGGACTTTTAGTTTGCTCCCCTCTCCCATCCCCCGTGTTCTTTTTGTCTGTATAAACAATGCTCATGTGCCAAAATCCTTTTATTTCCACTGCATAGAATCCCAGAAAAAAAAGATTTGGGGGTTCAGCAGCATGGTTATTTATAAGTTTAATAGATGTTGTCAGATCACACTTCTTAGGGTGATTCTGGCACAACTGGGTCAGCTCTAAGTATTGAGAGTTCAAAAATGAAACTCTTATGCCAATGTGGAAATGTTGACAAGGAACATTCCCCAGGGATGAGACCTTGAAATCTTTCTCATTCAAGCGTGATGATAACTTAGGTTAACATATCTGATTGCCATGTTAGTAAATTCACATCACCCACAGGCACGAAAGGCAGAGCTGTGGGAAGAAAGCTTGGGGGTTCCTGATCAGCCCAGGGCAAGGACGGCACAAGCTTCTTAGCCTGGCTTCCCTGTTGTCTCTGTGACTGCTGGATAGTATTTTGAACATCAATTTATGAGTTATTTTCCCCCTCTCCTTTATTCAAGTGGGGCTCTTAAGGGAGGTATGTGCCAAAAAAGAAAGTAGAAGTCCGGAGGATTTCTTGTCTCATACAGAAACTTAGGAGATTTCCCAAGTTACTGAGAGGAAGAAGGGGGTTTGTGAGAAGAGGCAGAGTGGCAGAAGCAGGGGAAAGAGATTAGATAAAGGGATCCTCCCGTGCTAGGGGCAGAAGAGGAGAAAGGACTGAGGGTGCTGGAGCCCTAGATTTCACTGAACTGTCTGACAGAGAAGGAAGGACAAAGGCCGATGGGACCTCTGGCTGCCTCCCCAAAGATTCCATGTTCCAAGCATAGCACCCCCCACCCCACCTTGGCTCAGCGTAAGACCCCGGAATTCTGGTACAGCTTTGGGTCAACACTCTCATGACGAATGACATTACTTGTCCTTCCAGGAGAATGGGAGACTTGAAGCAGAAACCACGTAGAATTAAAGCAGGGTTTCTCAACCTCAGCACTACTGACATCTTGGGCCAGATGCTTCTTTGTTTGGGGGGCTGTCCTCAGCACTGTAGGACGTTCAGCTCTGACCTCTACCCGGGCCTCTACCCACTGGATGCGAATAGCAGCCCCCAGTTGTGTCAACCCAAAATGTCTCCAGACATTGCCAAGTATTCCCTAGGGGGCAAAATTGCACCTGATTGAGAACAACTGATTTCAGGGAACATAAAGAAAGGTCGTACATCTTAAGTTTACGGGCAGAGATTTTGATCAGCTATATGCACTGACATAGATTTTATTATGTGCTAAGAGAGGCCAGCAAGACATTGTGCTTCTCCCAGATTTGCCTTCCTGATAATGTTTTGCTTGAGCTAATTATTAAGCATTAGCTTTCATTCTCCGAACTGCTTGTCAACAAAGGGATGGCATCCAGAAATGGAGGGACACGCGTCTTAATTATACCTGTGGTAGTTAATGGGCCAGTGAGGCATTTGGGGTACTCTGAGCTCTTGCTGACTTCTCCCAAGCTGAGGCCTGTCAACTCTATCTCTGTGCCAGACTGCAACGAATGCCAGTTCTGGAAACTCTGGCTGCCCTTCAGGGCCTTTTAATTTGACACTAATAAGTCTGCTTTGGGCTTTGTATTAAGAAGCAGCAACCAAATATTATTGCCTGCAAGGGCAAATAGCTGATGTCAGCGGTCTTTTCCAGGCAAGAAATGAACGTGATATTTTCTCCGCCTCCTCTCTTCTCACTGAGAAGATGATCCTTGGAGATAGTCCACTTGATTATCCACGGACGTGAACACAATGTGGAGGCAGCAGTCGTGCCAGATGGCCAGCTGAAGCTGGAAGCCCTGAGCCGATTCCAGAGCCAAATTTCTCACTCCCCAGAGGAGCAGAGTAGCGGGTGTGTAGGGATGGGGAAGTCCAAGCTTTTCGTTTCTGGAAAGACTGGAAAGGGAGAGGCCGGCATGAATGGCCACTGTTCTTGCCAAATCCATGTGGTATGACTTAGGTGAGTCGTTAAGAAAACTTCCGGACTGCCGGTGTGGACAAATCTTGGAAGGCGATGCCAAGGGCAGCTGCAGGATGACTTTCCCTGAAGGTCAGAGCTGCCTGGGTAGTTCCAGCACTCTTGCCTGACTCCACCAGCCCAGACATCCTTGGTGACCTCTCAAGGTATGTTCCAACTCACTGGGCCCTGGATCTACGTGGGCTCCTGGGGGTGGGGCAGGGGTGGGACACGGGGTCAGTGACATAGAGCTATGGGAGTTGGTAGCTTCGATGAGTAATGAAGAACTCCAGAGAAACTTAGAGGCGTGCATCAGCGTTCACTGGAAGAAAAGACAGAAAGGAGGAGAAGCAGAGAGAAAGAGAGAGAGAAGTGAAGAGAACCAAAGAGGGTGGGAGGAGTTTTACAAAGTCAGATACATGGACAATCAAACAAAAGACAAATGAAAGCCATCGAGATGATTACAGTGACATTTTGATTTAATAGAAAGGAAGAAAAGTAGGCTTCAGGATGATGGACTAGGCCTATTTCATCATATCAGTTTTTAAAATACGTATTTCTTTTCGATTGCTAATTCATTACTGAAACACATCAGATTTTCATCTTTTGTCTTGCAAATTGAGTCCTAGGGAAAACTCATTTGGCCTTTGGTCTTAGAAATCATGGTTCTATCACTTAGAAGGTGACTTTGGGCAAGTCTTGCCACCTCTTTGAGCTCCAGTCTCCTTCCATGTAAAATAAACATGCACGACGTGTGGCACCTGCAGTGTTGTGAAGGCCAAATTAAAAAAAATACGTACAGATATTGTAAGCTAGATACAAAATGGTAATTATATTTATTTACAACAAAAATACAGTCTCCTTCGATTCATTCCTCATTCAGCTTTCAAAGTGAAAATCTGAAAACACCTAATTAAGGGATTCTCACTACTAAAATGCTCCATGGTTTCCCAAGGTTTTCTGGAAACAGTTCAAACCTCACAGCTTAGCCCACATGGTCTTCCCAGTGGGCTTCCCACCAGCCTCAAGCCTAACCTCAGCAGGGCCTCTATCCCAATTTGTCTGCATTGCATTCTCCTAAAGCAATTAACACCTGGTTTCCACCTTTTCAATCTCAGAGAATCTCAGCACAGGGAGGCTCCCGTTGGTCATGCTAGCAGAGCACCTTGGTCCAGGGGTGCAAACTCAAGCTCCCACTGGGGCCAGACAGAAACATCAGCATGGGTGAGCCAGCTGAGGGTGTGGGAAAACAAGTGGGGTAACTACCACTCGAATCCAGCTAACTCTCTCTCCTCATAGAAACAGGACCCCAGAGTTGTCAGATCTTCAAGAGAATCCCCCCCATCTAGATTTTTATATGAACTTTTGTAAAGTTTATTGGTACATAAGATTTATAAATATTTATGGGGTACATGTGATAGTATGCATAGAATGTGCAATGATCAAGTCAGGGTATTTAGGATATCGATCACCTCAAGCATTTATCATTTCTTTGTGTTGGGAACATTTCAAATCTTCTCTTCTAGCTATTTTGAAATACACTAAATACAACATATCATCATTAACTATAGTCACCCTACTCTGCTATGGAACACCAGAATCTATTCTTCTATCTAACTGTATGTTTGTACCCGCTAACCAACCTCTCTTCCTCCCCGGCTCCCACTCCCTCCCCAGTCTCTGGTAACTATCATTCTACTCTCTACCTCCACGAGATCAACATTTTTAGCTTCCACATACGAGTGAAAATATGTGATATTTGTCTTTCTGTCCCTGGCTTATTCCACTTAACATAATGACCTCAAGTTCTATTTGTTTTTCTGCAAAGACCAGGATTTCACTTTTTAATGGGTGAATAGTATTTCATCGTGTATGTATGTCACATTTCCTTTATCCATCCACCTGTTGATGGACACTTAGGTTGATTCTATACCTTGGCTATTGTGAATAAGTGCTGCAAAAAACATGGGGGCGCAGGCATCCCTTTGATATTCTGGTCTCCTTTCTTTTGGATAAATACCTAGTACAGGGATTGCTGGAACATATGGTACGTCTATTTTTAGTTTTTTTGAGAAATCTCCATACTGTTTTCCATAATGGCTGTACTAATTTACATTCTTATCAACCAAGTATGAGGACTCTCTTTTCTCTGCATCCTTGCCAATGTCTGTTATTTTGTCTTTTTGACAATACACATTCTAACTGGGGTAAGATGATACTTACTGTAATTTGCATTTGCATTTCCCTGATTATTAGTAATGTTGAACATTTGTTTATATACCTTTTGGTCATTAGTATGTCTTCTTTTCACATCCTTTGCTAACTTTTGAATAAGATTATTTGGGGTTTTTTGCTGAGTTGAGTTCCTTGTATATTCTGAACATTAGTCCCTTATTGAATAAATAGTTTGAAATATTTTTTCCCATTCAATAGGCTGTCTCTTCACTCTTGCGATTGTTTCCTTTGCTGTACAAAAGTTTTTTAGTTTAATATAGTCCTATTTGACTATTTTTGTTTTTGTTGCCTGTGCTTTTGGGGTCTTAACCACAAATCTTTGCCTAGACCAACAACCTGGAGTATTTCCTTACATTTTCTTCTACTAGTTTCATAGTTTTAGGACTTACATTTAAGTCTTTAATCCACCTTGAGTTGACTTTTGTATGTGGTGAGAGATAGGGGTCTAGTTTCATTATTCTGCATATGGATATCCCATTTTCCCAGTACCATTTATTGAAGAGGGTATTCTTTCCCCATTGTATGTTTTGGGCAACTTTGTCAAAAATCAATTGACCGTGAATATGTGGATTTATTTCTGGGTTCTCTATTCTGTTCCATTGGTCTGCATGTCTGTTTTCATACCAATACCATGCTGTTCTGGTCGCTATAGCCTTGTAGTATATTTTGAAGCCAGGTACTATGATGCCTCCAGCTTTGTTCTTTTTGCTCAGGATTGTTTGGGCTGTTACGGCTCTTTTTCAGTTCCATACAAATTTTAGGATTGTTTTTTCTGTTTCTGTGAAAAATGTCATTTGTATTTTGATAAGGATTGCATTGAATCTGTAGATTGCTTTGGGTAGTATGGTCATTTTAACAATATTAATTCTTCTGATCCATGAGAATGGGATACCTTTCTATTTGTTTCTGTCCTCAATTTTTTTCATCAGTGTTTTTAAGTTTTCCTTGTAGAGATCTTTTACCTCCTTGGTTAAAAATATTCCTAGGTATTTTTTTTTTTGTAGCTATTGTAAATGGGATTGACTTATTGATTTATTTAGTTCATTATTGGTGTATAGAAATGTTGTGTATAGAAATTAGTTCATTATTGGTGTATAGAAATGTTGATTTCTATGTGTTGATTTTATATCCTATGACTTTATCAAATTTATCAGTTCTAAGAGTTTTTTGATGTAATCTATAGGTTTTTAAAAATATAAGATCATGTCAAGAGGGACAATTTGACTTCCTTTTTCCAATTTGTATGCCTTTTATTTCTGTCTCTTGCCTGACTTCTCTGGTTAGGATTTCCAGTATTATACTGAATAGGCATGGTGAAAGTAGGTAACCTTGTCTTGTTCCAGTTAGTGGAGGAATGACTTTCAACTTTTCCCCATTCGGTATGATGTTAGCTGTGGCTTTGTCATATATGGCCTTTATTATATTGAGGTATGTTACTTCTATGCTTAGTTTTTGTAAGTTTTTATCATTAAGGGATATTGAATTTTATCAAATGCTTTTGCTGTGTCTCTCAAGATGAATATATGGTTTTTGTTCTTCATTCCATTGATGCAATATATGTTAAACCATCTTTGAATCCTGGGATAAATCCTGGGATAATACACTTGATCATAGTGTATTATCTTTTTGATGTGTTTTTGGATTCAGTTTGCTAATATTTTGCAAAGGATTTTTGCATCTATGTTCGTGAGGGGTAGTGGTTTTCTTTTTTTGTTGTGTCTTTGTCTGGTTTTGTTAAGGCTGGCTCGTAGAATGAGTTAGGAAGAATTCCCTCCCCTTCAACTTTTTGGAATAATTTCAGAAGAACTGGTGTTAGTTCCTTATACATTTGGTATAATCTGCAGTGAATCCATCCAGTCCCAGGCTTTCCTTTGTTGGTAGACCTTTTATTACTGATTAAATTTCATTACTCATTATTGGTCTGTTCATGATTTCTATTTCTTTCTGGTTCAGTCTTGGTGGGTTATGTGTCCAGGAATTTATTCATTTCCTCTAGATTTTCCAGTTAGCATATAGTTGTTTATAATAGTCTCTGATGATCTTTTGTATTTCTGTGGTATCAGTTGTAATGTCTTCTTTTTCATTTCTGCTTTTGTTTATTTGAATCTTCTATCTTTTCAAAAATCCAACTTTCCATTTTGTTGATCCTTTGTATTATATTTTCAGTCTTTATTTAACTTTGCTCTGATCTTTAATGTTTCTTTTCTTCTACTAATTTTGGGTTTGGTTTGTTCTTGCTTTTCTAGTTCCTTGAGATACATCATTAGGTTGTTTATTTGAAATCTTTCTACTTTTTTGATGTAGATGTTTATAGCTATAAACTTCTTAGTATTGCTTTTGCTATATCCCATAGGTCTTGTCATGTTGTGTTTACATTTTCATTTGTTTCAAACATTTTTTTATTTCCTTCTTAATTTCTTCATTGACCCAGTGGTCATTTAGGAGCATGTTGTTTAATTTCCATGTATTTATACAGTTTCCAAAGTTTCTCCTGTTGTTCATTTATAGTTTTATTCCATTGTGTTCTTAGAAGATACTTGATATTATTTTTACTTTTAAAAATTTGTCGAGACTCATTTTGTGGCCTAACATATGGTTTATCCTGGAATATGTTCCATGTGGTGATGAGAAAAATGTGTATTCTGTAGCTATTGGATAAAGTGTTTTGTAAATGTCTCTTGGGTCCATTTGGTCTAAAGTGCAGTTTAAATCCAATGTTTCTTTGTCAATTTTTCTGTCTGGATGATCTGTCTAATGCAGAGAGAGGCACATTTAAGTCCCCAACTATTATTGTATTGGACTCCATCTCTTCCTTTAGATCTGTTCTGTTAATATTTGCTTTATATATATCTGGGTGCTCTGGTGTTTGGTGTATTTATGTTTAAGATTTTTTATATCCTCTTTCTGAATTGATTCTTTTATCATTATATAATGACCTTATCTGTATCTTTTTACGGTTTTTGACTTAAAGTCTCTTTTATCTGATATAAGTATAGCTACTTCTGTTCATTTTTGGTTTCCATTTGCATGGAATATCTTTTTTCATCCCTACACTTTCAGTCTGTATGTCTTTACAGGTGAATTAAGTTTCCTGTGGGCAGCATATAGTTGGGTTGTGACTTTTTGTTTTTTGGATTTTTTAAAAAATCCATTCAGCCAGTCTATATCTTTTAAGTAGAGAATTTAATCTGCTTACATTCAAGGTTATTACTGACAGATGAGGACTTATTCCTGTTGTGTTGTTAATTGTTTTTTCGGATTGCTTTGTATATCATTTGTTCCTTTCTTCCTCTCTTGCTGCAAGGGTGTTGGGAAATATAATCACATCACCAAATGGAATAAGATGAGGGATCAGTTTTAGAGGAAAAATGGTTATTAGGTAGGCAATCAGCACTCTCTTCCCTGTTTACTGACTTGTTTCCCTGCTTTGCTATTGTTCCCTACAATTCACTCTCCAACCATCGTCTCTAAATTGGATTATAGTGTAGTCCCCAATTTAAATGTCTTTAATGACTTCCATTGTCCTTAGGACAAAACCACAAGCTTCAATAAGATGTAGAATAACTGTGTATTTGGGACTCTCTACTCCTTTGTAGAATACTTGTGTGATTTGGGACTGTCTACTCTTTGCTCCACCTACACCAGCATTATTTCACTTCCTTGAATGTGCCAGGTTCTTTCCCTCCTTAGCACAGGCTGTTTCCTCTGCCTTGAATTCTCTTCCCCCAACTCATGATGCCTCCAAGTGTCAGCTGGAATGTTACATCTTCAGAGAGGCTTTTCCTTACCACCTAAGCAGAGTGCCTCCCCATCCCCATGCTTCTTGGGTTCTGTGTTCTCGCTCACAACCTCCCCACATTTCAGGACACTATGTTGATGTGTGTAATCATTTCTGATGGCCAGTCTTCCTTACTAGACTCCTCTGTGGTAAGGACAGATGCTCCTTTCTGCATGCTTGGCATACAATCCAGTGCCTGACATCTTAGAGGCACTCTGTAAATATTTATTTCTCAAATTGCTAAAATAAGTGTGTTTGTTTGGCCCTATGGAACTTAAATAGGTAAAGAGTGCATGAGACTTAGCCAAACATTTACAAGCTGTTCTCTCTCTCCAAATTCAGCACAAAAAATTATGAACTAGGATTATATCAGATCCTGCCCAACTAGCCACTTATTAATGTCTAAAAGCGTATCCCCCTTTTTTCCCTCCCTTCTTATGCAGAATGGCCTTTCTCTACCTTCCCAGTTCAGCAGTTCTGTGCTGGGTAACGAATGTGAGGTGGCTGCTTTTCCATCCCTAATTCAGTTATACACATTAATCAAACATCAATAATTGATCACTTGCGGGGAGAGGATATCCATTTGTTTACATTTTGGGAAGCCAGCTCTGTTGCTCTAAAACAAAAACTAAAACGAAAATAAAGACTAGAACTTCATGAAACTATTTTCCTTAAACCTTTGCCTCCAAAATGAAACAAACAAAACAAAGACAACAAAAACCCAAAATAGGAAGGAAATTCTCAAGGGATGTATTATGCAACTTTATCTGAGGATGCAAATGGAAGGTGAATGGGGAATATATAAACCAAAGATCTGGCAATGTTTGCAGCTGGGGCAGGGAAAGGCATATCAATTTTTGATACTTTTCCTTCTCTAGATGTGTGTGATGCATTCCAATGCTGGCTCTAACATGTACAGAGGAATAGAGGAGAGAAGAATGTTAGGATTCTCTCCCACTGGCCAGAGTGCTGACACTGATTTTCTGCTCCAGTTAAAGTGGGACCTTGAAAGTCTGGGGTGACACTCTCTGTCCAGATGAACTCTGGCAATGTGCTGGAGGATGGGAGGCCCAGATGTCTTGACCCTACAGCAGATGTCAACACTGGAATGGTCCAACTGAGTGCAAGTTTATGCCTTTCCTTCTCCATGGGAGACCTCAGGAGATAGTGTCTCATAGCCTTACACCAGATGCTAATCAGATTATATCCAGATGCTCTATAAACATGTGTCAGCAGTTGAAAAGACCTACTTTAATCTAGACAAAATTACTTTTTCCAATGCTGTAGGTAAAATGAACAAGCAAAAATATAATTCTGTGGTTGTTTAAATACACCCTAAGGTGCTTTATTTTTCTTTAGCACACAAAAAGTCCAGGTTGAACAAATATTGTGTATGCTTGCAAGAAGTCTGTTGGAGGGAGAAGAGTGGAGAGAGAAAGGAATTAGGCAGCCACTGCAGCTCCCTGTGCTGACAGATGCTATTTCTTAATGGTTTAGGATTCCATCATCTAATTTGAAGAATTGTCTAGGTTTTAATAAATTCTTTCTCTTTTTTGTTTATTGAGGAGCTCCTAATGTTAGCAAGCATAACTTACTATATACGAAAGAGTCCCCAAAATGTTTTTTTGTGCGTTTAGTGCAGGGCTTATGTTTTTTAACAAATGCATTCACTGCTGTTTGTCGGGGGCCTGCTTTATTCACTGAGCAGTGGGGAAACATCAGTGAACAGTGTTGTGGACAGCTGTGAGCTTTCAAGGAGCTCAAAGTGTTGTGGGGAAGACAGACAAGTAAGCAGGGAGCTACAACACATGTGGAAACAACGTGATAAAATCCTTAAGTTGCTATGGAAGCACAGAGGAAGCTCACCAGATACAGCCTGGCTGTGGGGACGGTCTGAGGAAGATTCCAGGGGGAAGAGATACAGGGTGAAGGAACAAGGTGAAGTGGAGGTGAGGGAATGGCACTGAACATGCCGTGCATGACTATGTCAGTGGCTATAAATTACACAAATTCTGATTAGAAGATAAATAACTAAAAGTATAAAAATGGAAGGGGCTTCCCTAGAAGGTAGCAAGTTCTATATTTAATAATAGATGTGCAGAGACCAGATTAACAGTTTGGGGAATTACAAAAACAGATTTCTATATTGGGTGGGAGGCTGTCCTGCGTCCATATTCCCAACTTCAGTCCCAACCCAAATCTCCAGAGGTAAACTCAGGAATGTGCATTTGTTCACAAGCTCCCCATTGGTCATCAGGCAGATCGAAACCGCAATAAGACACCAGTTCGCTACCATTAGGTGGGCAAAGCCATCAGGAAGGTTATTATAAAAGAATAAAAGGAAAACAACAAATGTGGACAAAGACGTGGAGAAATTGGAACCTTTGCACACTGCTGATAGTAACGTAAAATGGTACTGCTGCTGTGGAAACTACGTGGTGGTTTCTCAAGAGTTAAACGTAGAATTATGTGATCCAGCCTTTCCAACTCTAGGTATATACCCAAAGGTATTGAAAGCAGGAACTCAAACATATACTTGCACACCCATGTTCATAGCAGCATTTTCAACAGCCAAAAGGGAAAAAACTCCACATGTCCATCAACAGATGAGTAGATAAACAAAATGGTGATATATCCATACAATGGAATATTATCAGCCATAAAAAGGAATGATGTTCTGATAGAAGCTACAACACAGCTGAACTTTGAAGACATTGTGCTAAATGAAACATGAGGACACAGAAGGACAACTATTGTGTGATTCCACTTACATGAAGTATCTAGAATAGGCAACAGGAAGTAGGTTAGAGGTCACCGAGGGTTGGGGCAGGGAGAATGGGGAGTTGCTTAATGGTTACAAAGTTTCTGTTTGAGGTAAAAAAAGATTTGGAAATAGAGAGCGGTGGTACAACACTGTGAATGCACTTAATGCCATTGGATTGTACTCTTAAAAATTGTTAAAATGGTAAATTTTATATTATATATATTTGTCACAATATTTTTTAAAAAGGAAAAAATCTCCCTCACTGATTTTGAAACAGTCAATCCACAAAGCAGTTTTGGGGAAACACTGGACTAGCTTATTATATAGCTCTAAAAGTTTCAGGGGCTAAAAAAGCCAAAATGTTTGCATGGCATCTCCTGTGTAGGGCAAAGCCAGGTACAGGTGATTTGGCATCACTGTCACCCAGGAAAACCCTGAGTTGTGATACAGATATCTGTCCCTTAAACCAAAACAAAGTCTAGGGTGTACTTTTGGGATACAGCTACTTGTGAGCACAGATAAACTCCAAGCCTTTTTCATATCTGCCTGAGCCAATAAAGGGCTTTCCTCTGATGAAAACAGTTGGTGAAGTTCAAGGTCTTTCTCCAGGAAAGGCGGCAGATAGAGGGGTTAGTTCAGCTCTTGTGGCCCACTTTCATGGATCACCCATGGCTAATTTCATTTCTTAGTTGTCAATTAGAAGCCAATAAAGGCCAGCATTCCCTTTTGCAGACACCCCAAATTTCGTATATCCAAATGCACCTTGGATCTGTGGATTTGCATCTGTCTCCAAAAGATGGGAAAGGAGGAAAGGTGGGTATAGGTAGGTGTCTTGGCCTGAGGTCCATAACAAGCAGAGCCTGAGACAAAGGCTTGAGTGCAGGCAGGTTTATTTGAGAAGTGATTCCAGGGAGGAGGAGTGAGGGATGGGGATGGGGTGAGCAGGGAGGGAGCAACAGACTATGCTAAGAGTTCTTACTTAGTTGGACACCTCAATGGGCAATACATAATCCCGTGGGACATTTTGAGCAGATATATGACTGCAAAGCCAGAATTACCCACGTAGGAATGGAAAAGAGGAAATATTTATCCATCAGCTCAGTTCCCTCTTATTAAAAATGGCCTCATGGGCATGAGCTCATTGCATTCCGAACTTTGGCTTGAGTGGGCAGAGAGTCAGAGAATACCCAGGGCAGAAAACGAGAGGCCAGTGGCTCAGGGCTGAGACCCGAGGTGAAGCATTGCTAGGCTGCACCTACATGAAGATGTTTGCAGCTTGGGCTGACCCCACCAGCATAGCGGCAGGTGCAATAAGAAGTTGCGTCAAGAGGATGCTAAATGGTGTACAAGACGGGGGCAGTGCAGTAAGAAATAATCCTGCGGCTGTAAGCAAGTCTGTGACTACTGTATGAATCCACGGCCTTCCCAGGACCTCCAAAGAGCTGCCTGTGAAGCTCCAGCTCAGTCCATAGACATGTCTACACTCAGGGGCAAATAAAAGGGGGTCAGCTGGGAGAAGAGATGATATTGCTCATAAGAGAATAGTTTTTGTTTGTTTGATTTATGACTTTGACCCCTGTAATCCACAGCAAATTAAAAAAAAAATTTTTACTCTTTTCAGTATCTGCTTGTCCCAAGTGGGATTCTTTTCCCAGAATTTCTGCTTTGTTTCTAAAATTAGAAGAGCTCATTTACCCAAAGTGGCTGCAAATTTAGCTCAAACTAGCAGCATGCACAGTACCTGGGAACTTGTCAGAAATTCACATTGTCAGACCCTACCCCAGACTTCCTGAATCAGACACTCTGGGCGTGAGTCTCCCAGGTGAGTTCGATGCACACTCAAGTTTAAGAACTGCTGCCAGAACACAAAATGAATCAGTCACATACCACATTTCAACCAGGTTTTTAGAATTTCCTATTAGAAACAGGGTAATGAAATCATGAATCAGTCTTCACTTTTATACCAACAAACACTAAATACGTTTGTATTAGTTTCCTAGGGCTGCCATAACAAATTATTACAAACCGGGTGGCTTAAAATAACAGAAATTTATTCTCTTACAGTTTTGGAGGCTAGATGTCTGAAACAGGATGTTAGCAAGGACACAGTCTCTCTGAATACCCTGGCAGGGGGTGAGGGGGATTCTTCCTCTTCCAGCTTCTGTTGGTGTCTGGCATTCCTTGGCTGTGACTGCGTAACTCCAGTATCTGCCCAGTCTTCGCAGGGCCTTCCCCTCTGTATGTTTCTGTGTCTGTCTCTGTCTCTCTCTCCTTTCTCTTACCACACCAAGCATTGGATTTAGGGCCCGCCTTCGATCCAGGATGAGCTCATTTGGAGATCCTTAACTTAATTACATCTGCGAAGACCCTGTATAAGGTCACATTCACAGGTACTGTGTGGTTAAGACTTGGGACATCATCTTTCTGGCGGATCAAAATCTAACCCATTACAACATCCAGCATGCTGGAATCCAACATCTTTATAACACTCATTAGCCTCTTTTACAGGTAAGTGAACATAAAATCACAACCATTTGATCACTTTTTCCCCCTCCATTGGCAACAACCCAAAAGAATCACATGTAACTAGGATGTCTCTTCACTAGCTTGGAGTAGAAACGTTACCACCCCACACCGATGTTCCAAAGTGCAATGACTCCTTGTCCCTGGTGGCTCAAATGAGCCCCTCTTCCTCTGTCACTCCCTGTGACCAAATGTCTGGCTGCTCACAGGTGATACTTACCCCAGCGAAGCTGAAGGACACACCTGCTGCCTCAAACATTTACTGCCCTAGAACTGGCCACCTCTGCCCCAAAGCGAAGGCTTTCCATGTGTTGACCTCGTGTCCCAGGCTTCCCTCCTGCTGCTGGCTCCAACATCTTGCTCTTTGTCTTCCTCCAGTCTGAGTGCAGCCAGGGCAAGGGTGGGGGTGGTCTTCTCCACCACACCACCTAAGTATAGCTACAGGTCCTCTCAACTTATGCATAAGCCCAAATATATTCTAGGTTCTACTGAGCCACTTCCTTGTCTCTGTGGCACAGGGCCACCCTACTGTATGACTCCAAGAGGCACCATTCACATCGTATTCTCTGGGAATAGTACCCTCATGGGCCTTGCATGACCATAGCACTGACATGGCCGAAGAGCCTATTCCACTCTTGGGACCTTCTCATTCTTCTTGGCCTGACTCACCTCCAGCCTGACTGTGAAGGAAGTTCTCCCTGCCCCCAAAAGTGACTTACATCCAAGTCAATTGGTAACTGGGCCACTCATTCCCTTCAGGGAAGCCCTACCCAGGCTTACCTTCAGGGATGTGGTCTGACTCCATGACCCAGGAAGACAATTCCCCAAAGCTCTGACATCCTAACAGGTCCTAAACTAAATGCCATTTAGCCTTACCCATGCCATCCTTGTTACAGATATGATAATTGAAAGACATTTGTAGGCATTAGACATTACGGTGTTGGAAACAAATATAGTAACAGTTTTTTTAAAAAAAGGAAAGTAAACTTACTCACGTGCTTGCCAAATATCAATCAAAAGGTGCCATATGGAAAT
>CAUYSK010005290.1:0-72523 GCA_963575035.1 Avahi laniger | reverse complement strand
CTATAATCCCAGCACTTTGAGAGACTAAGATGGGAGGATCGCTTGAGGCCAGGAGTTCAAGACCAACCTGAGCAATATAGCAAGACTCCTCTCAAGAAAGAAAGAAAGAAGAAGCAAAGAAAGAAGGAAAGAAAGAAAGAAAGAGAAAGAAGGGAGGAAGGAAGGAAGGCAGACCAACCAGCTTTTTAAAAATTTATTATGACTTAATTTTAGTTGAATTAAATTTTAGTCACATTAGGCAGGAAATAACTGTTAACCCATATGAATCCATATTCTGTGTTTAACCCATATTTGATGAGTGCTTTCCATGTGCCAAGGACTTTACCGTTTACTGTGGTAAATGTAACTGAGATCAAGTACAGAATACTCCCCACTCTCTGCTCATTTAGCATAACTGGTGTAGCATAACTATCTACAGCGCCACCTTACTAAAAACTATCGTCTTGTCACTGGCCTTTGTGCAGCTGCATGGCAACTAAATGACCGGAGTGATGTCAGCAACATGGGTTCTTCCAGGGGCTGTGACATCAGTGCTGCTGATACATTTGTCTCACTGTTTGAATTGTTTGATTTCCAGCTTGAATAAAATAGTGTAAAGCACAACAAAAACAATTATCAAGGTTCTGGGAAGCATACTAGAAATAAGGGTTTATTTTCTTTTCTTATATTTTTCTACTCTGTTTTATACACATTTTAAATAAAATGTGCCTTTTTTATCAGACCCCAAGGCCAAAATAATGAACAAGTGCAGAAAAGGAGGAAGGAGGAGAAGGAAAAAGTCTGAAAGATACCAAAGTAAAAGTGGAGCCAAGTGAGATGTATGTAGTATTGCTTGCTAAACAGCAAAATAATAGATGACTTAGAGTAGGGCTCTCCAAGGCATTTGAACGATACCATTGCGCGCAGAAGGCAGAGATAAAGCTGTGGTTCTGATAAGGCTTTTTAAAGAATGGGCTGGATCAGAAAGGACAAGACAAATGTCTTCTTTGGGGGGTAGATGTGATCGTATGACTAATCATAGCAAGAAGCGTATTTTTTAATTCACAAAGGCCTGCAAGCTCCACACTTGTTTTCAGGAACACAGAGTACCTGCGGGCAAAGTAAGCGGTGTAACAGTAGCATGTGCCTTAAGCGTGAAAGCCAAGATGCTACATTGCTCCCTGGAAATTCATGAACAATGCTACTCAAATCCCTTATTCCCCAAATAGAAATGGATAGGTCCAAGGACAGTCCCTCTAACACTGTGCTCCACCTATTTTAACCTGAGACTCTTCATATCAGTTGCTATAATTATCATCTTGAAACAGACATGCATTTCTTGCTATATATAGACAGAAGGGATGTGTATCAGTTCAACAGTAGTATTCAATAGTCCTTCACTGTTACATCACACCCTCTCCTAAAACTCACCGTCACCAGACAAACCAGAGACACATTGTTCTAAAAGCTAAGAAACATTTTTTTTTCCACTTTGAAAAAACTCACAGGAAAGCCAACTTTCAAAACAGGTAAATGGGGAGGTGATTATTAACGTTATGAACAGATCATCCTTTCACATATTTGAGTTACTCAAAGTATGTTTTATTGTGTATGTATAGATAACTGCTTGAGAAATAGACCTCATAAATACAACAGACGATGGGAGACATTATCATTGTATTGTTATTAGTATCATCATTATTTACTCCCATACTACAGACGAATAAATTGAATCTCAAATTTACACAATGCATCTAAGTTGACAGAGAGTAAGCAGTAAAGCAGGACTTGTTCATAGGTCTGTCTTCAGTACCATGTTCTCATGCATTTTACCACACAGTCTCTCTCTTTTCTTGTCCTTTCCATCGTGTTAAGCATTATTTTAAATACCATATGGTATAGGTAGATCTATAATAACTGTTATATAAATGAATAAAACATAAATGCATAAAACAGGCTTAAGTTAAGAACAGAAATGTCACTGAAATGTACCAAGTCACATTTTAAACTGTTTGCTTCACATTTTCCCATAAATTTGCATTATACTCTATAAAGTTTTATGTGAAATTTTAATATTATAAGTAAAAAGTGTCTAAAAATTAAACTGTTTCATAATACTGGTTGCTTTTTATAAGATTTATTTACTGAAAAATTCCATATTGGATTAATCATTATAAAATGTGCACAATGATATAAACTTTATCCTTGACTATTTCAGTACACAGTTAAGAATGGCATAAACACAAAATATTTCTCAGAATTTGCTTCTAGGATGACTGAAATGCACTGCCTTTATCGCAGTTAAGGGGGAGTCAACGCCTCTCATTTCACATTTATAGTTTTTCAAATTTTGAAACAAAACTGGTAAATTCACCACCATCCACATATTTATTCATGAACACTGAGTACAAAGAAAAGGTCAGAGAACTGAGAAAAAAACCAAAAGCATATAGTGTTCCCAGAAGCCTAGGAAGTAGAGTTTCAGGAAAAAAGAAGGAATCAATGACAGCAAATCCAACAGAGGGCCTGTAAAATAAGAAATGAAAATGAATTTAAAATATGACATAAGTTTCTGATGTAAATTAGAAACTAGGAGGCCACTGAGATTGTTAAGAAGAGCTGTTTAGGCCAGGTGAGGTGGCTCACGCCTGTAATCCTAGCTCTCTGGGAGGCCGAGGCGGGCAGATGGTTTGAGTTCAGGAGTTGGAGACCAGCCTGAGCAAGAGCAAGACCCCATTTCTACTAAAAATAGAAAGAAATTAACTGGACAACTAAAAGTATATAGAAAAAATTAGCCAGGCATGGCGGTGCATGCCTGCAGTCCCAGGTACTCAGGAGGCTGAGGCAGAAGGATTGCTTGAGCCCAGGAGTTTGAGGTTGTTGTGAGCTAGACTGACGCCACGGCACTCTAGCCCAGGCAACAGATCGAGACTGTCTCAAAAGAAAAAAAGAGCTGTTTAGTGTGGTGGAACGGACAGAAGCCAGATGGCTTCGTGAATGCTGACAGTGGCCCGGGTTAATCCAAGGATAGCCGTGTCAAAACAAATTTAAGACAGTTTATTTTCATTAGAAAATCAGCATGACAGTAAACTTACCAGTTTTTTTGGTTTTTTTTTTTTTTTTGGAAAACAAACAATCCTCCTCGATTAAAATTCTAATTTTATGCTTGTTTTACTTCTGCTACTTGCTATTTTTAGATTATATGTGCTCAATAGCTTGACCTAAAAATTCTTGATCAGATTAGATGTCACTGACTGACCTATCTCCATCTGTGTATCAGACTGACAATTATTAAACGCAAGTCAAATGAGAGACGGTAAACCAGCGCAACAAAAAGATTGCAGTTAATGAAATCAGACCTGAGTCTAAAAGTTGAAGAATGAGAAATAGTGTGTGCTAAAATTTTTCAGCAGTGGATTAGGGTCTGCCTACACACAGATTCACAGATTTTTCTCTTGAACAAACACCTTTAGAATATGTTTTAATTCTATTTAAGTGGTTTCATTTTGTTCCTTCAGCAGGAATCCTCCTTGCAGCTGAATTGGCAGGTCTTCTGTTTTCATGAGAGCTCTTTGAACCAATTAGGACACAAATAATCTTATTATACCTCTATGGGCTTGTGTTCCTTTTGATGAGAATCTAGTGAAGTCATGGGTAATACTTTACCAAGTGCCAGGGACCGCTTATGTTTCAGTTGTACGAGGTCAGATCTTAATTTAACCACCAACTGGATATTTAATTTTAGATACACAGAGGAACACATTGGCTCCAGGGCACTTCCCCTGGTTTAGGAAGGCAAGTCCCTGGATAAGAATGACAAGATGATCATTCCAAAAGGTGAGATTATGAAATATTTGATCTGTACTTCACCAAATGGCTTATTGAATAGTTCGGTATTGGTAACATTTTAAACAGATGGAAATGCAAATTGTGGTACCTACTCGTTTCTTTCTTTCTAATTGATCGCCTGTGGGTTTGTCTGTCTAGGGCCTTTTTAAATTATAGAATAACGCCAAGGTTGTTTTGTTTGTTTACAGAACATCAACTCAATTGCATAATTGTTAAGCATAACAAAAAAATGTATCATGAGAAAAACAGCTCAAGAATGAATATCCTTACAGGAGTTGTCAATATACTTATTATAGAATCACAGACAGGTCTTAGCTGACCGCTTGTTTCTGAGAAAAAATGAAATGATTTTTGTGAATAATTAAAATAAATCTCTGTCAAGGTTTTTTCATCACTTGTTGCAAAAGATGAATGCTTTATGTCCAGACAGAAAAATTCCTTAAAATAACTTAGATGAAAAAGAATAAAATCGGAAATTTGGTCCTGCAAATTATGTCACAAAATGTTGAGGTTGGAAAGTCCTTAAAATTTATCTGCTACCATCACCCATATGGTTCTAAAATGAACAGTTAATTTCTAAGAAATCTTTTACATCTAAATGATTTGATTTCCATGAAATAGTGATATGGACAAGGGAAGTCCCATCACTGCTTTGTGCTGAGAGCGTTAAATTATTGTAATAAAAATTACAACCTTACGCTTCGGTTGTTTTCATGGGAATGCCTTATTTTCAAATAAAATTTTGCCTAAATTCTTTATATTTCCACTGAAGTTGCTGAATGAATTTGGTAGAGTTTGTTTGTTTGTTTGTTTTCTGCCTTTAACACACACTTTATTTTTTTTATATTTTATTTAGTTTTTATTTCAGTGTTTTACAGGGGGTACAAATGTTTAGGTTACATATATTGCCTTTGCCCCACCTGAGTCAGAGCTTCAAGCGTGTCCATCCCCCAGACAGTGCGCTCTGCACCCATTAGGTGTGAATATACCCATTCCCTCCTCCCCCCTCCCACCCGCCTGGCACCCGATGAATGTTACTACTATATGTGCACATACATGTTGATCAGTTAATACCAATTTGATGGTGAGTACAGAGTTTGCTAGTTTTTTGCTTAAAACTCTTTTAGAAAACTATTTCTGAGGCTTCTGAATTTTTAGCTTGCAAAATGAGACCACGCTCTTTTCCTTCGGAGTAGCCAGACCATCAGTTATAGTACATTGGCTAAGCCTGTGTGGCCTCTATTGTCAAGTGACTGGGCTATATCCCACATCTCCACCGCTTGATAGATGTGTGGGCTTGGGGAAATTACCTAACCACTCAGTGCTTCAGTTTCTTCATTTGTAAAGTGGGGGAAAAGTATATTGTAGAAATTAAATAACGATCTATTTAATGCATTTAAGGTAATGCCTGTCACAGGTAAACACTCAACAGGTGTTAGTTATAATAATTACTAAATTCGATATAACAAATATTTATTGAGGACCTTCTGTGTGCTTGACTGCATGCTAAACTTTGCAAAGGAGGGAAGAGATTTGTGTTGTTTCTGCAGAAAAATCTAAAATACATTATTTAAAGGCAGCAAACTCCCTGAGGGTGTGAATCCTATATGTCTGTGTCTAGCCCTGTTCCTGGAACATAGCAGACATTGAATACATATTTTTGAATGAACAAATAGAATGGTCTGAAAATCCTTAGGGGAAAAATAATAAGAACTGATGGGTCAACTCTACTCCTTCATCTTTTTGATTAGTTGAGCAGAGGATTGTAGTAAATACTGTGCAGCTGTATTTTAACATGGAATTTGACAATATCTCTTGATGATGATCTTGTTATCAAAAAGAAGAAATTAATATGGTTGGTGGTGTCTTTAAGAGGATTTGTAACTGGATAAACAGCTTTTCTCGAAGGGTGCTGACTAATGGATCAATGTCGACCTAGAGACCTCTGTCCTGTGCCAATTTCTGTTCAACCTTTATCATTATCGATGGAACATAAGGACATACAGAAGGCATGCTTATTAAGTCAGCAAATAGACCAATACTTGGAGAGATAGAAAATGCATTAGATCTTAGCAGATGGAAATAAAGGTCAAATGTTAAAAAGATGAAACGTAATAGGAATAGAGCCCTGTGCAGAATTTCACAGTAAACAGTGTGGGGAAAACATATGACTTGCAGAATTTGGGGCGACAGGGGTCTACACCAAGTGTGTAACATGATAGCCCAAAAATTGATCTGAACTTGGGCTAAATTAACAAATGTATAGCGATTAAGAAAAGGGAGGTGGGAAGTGGTCCACATCCACTTAAAGTTGTGTTGGTCTGACTGCACTTGTTGTGCTGCTTTCAGAGCCTGTGGTTCAGAGCCACTTTTAGAAAGAGATGGGTAAACGAACGTGTTTACAGGAAAGAATCAAGATTGCTTGAAGAAGGTGAAACCATGTCATAGGAAGAGTAGTTATCCAGACTTGAGAGGAGAAGGCTCAGTGGAGACCTGACAGCCTTTCTGGGAGATATTTAAAGGGCACTCATGTTGCCGAGGAGCAGCACTTTCTCAGTATGGCTCTGGGAAAAGAAAACTAGGACTATCAAATAATGTTTTCAAGAGATGGATTCAGCTTCACTGTTTTTCCTAATTGTTAAAGCCCACCGAAAGTGAAGGGCTGTGTGAGGAGGTGGTAAGCTGAGGCTGGCCAATTACTTGTTGGGCATGTCATAAATGAAATTTACAGGTGGGGCTACGTGATGGTCTTTAACTCTGAAGTTTGGTGATTCTAGGGAAAAAGGAAAAGAAAATAATAAGGGTGTGAGAGTGTCTGTTCGGAGGTGAGGAACAGAACTAAAACTTCCGAGAAGTATTCCTACTTTTCCATTCCAGAGGAGTTCAGTCACAGAATAATAACAGGTAATGTTCACTGACTACTTGCGACACATCAGACACAGCCAGTCAGGCAGGCCAGGGTTTCAACGAAGCTTCAACCACTACACTCAACTGCCTTGAGCAGAAAGAAACCAATGGCGTGTACATGATTTCAAAACAAGACATAAATTCGGACTTAGGGAGGGTGGGGGGGGTGGCAAGGGCAACATACGTAACCGGAACATCTGTACCCCCATAATATGCTGAAATAAAAAAAAAAGAAAAAAAGACATAAAGAAATGGAATGGCTCATTATTGTTTGAGTTTCAAATGGCAAAAGATTAGACTTGAGCATCAGACAGGAACTTTTGCTGTCTCGAATGAAATACACCACGCTAGGAACAAATACTTTTAGAGAGAATATATGTATATGTATTTGTATGTATATATATTTACATGTATATGCATAAGAATAATACTTTTTAAGGTCCAGAGATATTTAATTTTTGTTATTGTAGCTAATTAATGTAGCCAAAATGTTTTTTACTTACCCTCAACCCAATTGTGCAAACCAAAAGTAGCTTTGTTTATTGTCTGTAACTGGCCTCACCTTCCTCAGGAGTCACACCTCTCTAATTAGTGGAAAATAAAACTTGGTCTCATGCAGAGACAATAACTTAGGTAATGAAGCCTCTGCTTGGATGATTCAGGTAAATGGATAGGTCTTTCCTATTTCTGCTCCTTCTCAAGCCAAGAAACTCTCCCCACCAGTTTCTACCTGCTTTACTCTACATTTGGGCATTTTCCTCTCTCCTCGAGGTCACCAAGGTTTCTGGCCTGCTCAGCCCTCAGAGGTAGATGCCAGGCCAGTTTTCCTGCGAGGGCTTTGTAGGCTTTGGCTTTATAAAGTCCATCTCAGTTCTCTTTTGTTGCTGGTGGTGGTGGTAAAAACACTTAAGATCTACCCACTTAGCAAATTTCAAGTATACAATACAATGTTGTTACATCGTTGCACATTAGATTTCTTGAATTTATTTATCCCCTTGACTAACATCTCCCTATATCTCCTCACCCCAGCCCGTGGAAATCACCATTCTACTTTCTCTTTCTATAAGTTCAATTTTTTTAGATTCCACATGTAAGTGAGATCTTGCAATATTTGTCTGTCTGTGTCTGGCTTATTTAATTTAGCATAATGTCCTCCAAGTTCATCTATGTCATCGCACATGGCAGGATTTCCTTCTTTTTAAAGGCTGAATAACAGTCCATTGTAAATACATAGCACATTTTCTTTATTCATCTGTCAAGGGATATTTGGGTTGTTTCTGTATCTTGGCTGTTGTGGATAAAGCCACAATGAACATGGAAGTGCAGGCATCTCTTATGCTGATTTAAATTCCTTTGGATATGTACCCAGAAGTGGATCATAAGGTAGTTCTAGTTTTAAATTCCTGAAGAACATTCATCCTGTTTTTCATAGTGGTTGCACCAAAAAAAAAAAGGTAACTATGTGAGGTGATGAATATTTTACTTAGCTTGATTGTGGCGAATATTTCATAATATATACATATATCAAATCATCAAGTTGTACACTTTAAATATATACAATTTTTCAGTGCAAACTATACTGTAATAAAGTTTGGAGAAAATATCAATCTTAATTCCTTAAAAGTGGTTAATCATATCTAGTTAAATATCATACTTAAATTGATACTTTACCCACAACATTACATATTCTTTAAGTATATGAATTTTAATAACTGTATAGTATTCCATTGATTTTGTATACAATAAAGTCTTATAAAAATTCTCTATTGTTGGACATTTATGTTATTTCTAATGCTCTGGCAATTTAAACACAACTGAGATAAACATTCTCACATAAAAATCTTTTTTCACATCTCTGATTGTTTCTATAAGGTAGATTCCTAGATATAGACTTATAGACAAAGGAGATGCCTTTATTTAAAAAGCATTATCACACTAGCTTGTGATCAGGGCATGTCTATTAATAAGTTGCCTTTTCATGGGCCATTCTTGCTCTACTCTTTTCTATTCCATAGGTTTATATTCCCCCAGAAATCCATGAACTTGTGAACCTAAAGCTCCTTCCTAAACTGTTGTGACTGTAGTTTTCGAAAGCTAACAAGCATCTTCCTACATGTCTGTCATAATTGAATTTGAGTTGGAAATCAATAGTACAGAGTTAAAATTTCTACTTTTGTAATATGAAACTAGACATCAACAAAACTAGTATGACAGGTTCTATCATGAGTATATTTACATAGAAATTAAGCATCACTCAGTGGAGTTCCAAAATTGAAAGTGAATTTGGCAAAAAGATATCTATGACCTATGGAAGAAACACAAGGTTAATCTATTCTTTGGCTAATTCTAAAAGTAGTGTATATTTGATCATTCAATTATTCATTCATTGAGTAAATACTTACTGAATTCTCATTACATGCCAGATATTGCGCTTAGTGTCCACAGAGACCATTTCGTCTTTTATATCTTTTCTAAAATGTTGAGTTATATCTCTTTGAGGCAACATAAAAGCAGCATTTATTTTCTGGACTAAGATTGTTTGTATGTGTGTGTGTGTTTTAAATTTATCAGTGGAATGTATTGTACTGTTTAAAAAGATGCTATTTAAACTGATCTAATTCTCCACAACACCCACAGAATTCCTTTCTAGCAGAAAAGGCAAAAACCATAAGAGGGAATTGCTGTAACTTATTCTTTGTAAGTAAAAGTTACCTGTGACTGTGGGTTGGAATCCAATTCTGATAAGAGAGTTATACTATACCCCTCTCTCTGAAATCTCTAGGGGGCTAGTTGACACTGATGCTGAAATCAGCTTAGTGAAATCATTTATCTGATTGCCACTTTGTGCTACAGGATTCTAAAAAAAATAACTGTTTAGCCACCAAATAAAAACCAAAGTTATGACAAAATTTTAGGTATACTGATTTCACTATATTGTTAAAATTATATACATAAGTAATCAAAGTACAGAAAAATGAGAATTAGCATTGCTTTTAATATAACAATTGTATTTTCCTAACAATGCCAAAAAATGAAAATGTGTTTTAACTCTTTTTCTTCTTCTGATAGGATAAATATTGATGATTGATGGTCTTCTCTGGGACCTCCAGTAGATGAGCTCAGTTCAAGAACCATAGCAGTTTCAAGGTAAAAGAAAAATTCCTCAGGAAACCAGTGTCCCTCATTCCATGCAGCAAAAACTTGCACCTCCTTCAGAACCCCAGGGTTTCTATTTGGGCTGACCTTGTATAAAACTGTAAAAAAAAAATTATTGTGTTGCTTTTTTCTTATCACCTCCAACCCGATCTCAGCCTTAGACCTTCTGTCACGTTCCCAGCTTCAGGCCACCCCCAGTAACTATTCCAAGAGATCCTGGTTCTATACTGAGGGTCGGGATGATGCTTTTGGTATTGTAAAAGGGACACTGGAAGATGGAACAATAAGCCCTAAAGGACAGAATCTCTTACTGATGTAACAGAATGACACTGATGTGACAGGTGCTATGGGCAGTGTGATATTTGGGGACACAGTGCCCATCCTTGCACTATGGAAGCAACTGTCCACTCAGCATACTCTTAAGGCCAGCCCTGTTTAGGACCCCATGGAGATGGTTTCAATTTTGTTATATACCCAAGACAGAGTGTGAGGGGAGGTGGGGCAAACAGACTTGGATACAATTGGGATTAAGCCAATAAAACAGTTCATGGGGAACAAAGTTATATTCATCCTTGTTCAGGGAAAAGGAGAACCTTGGTTCCATATTGTGGGAGCTGCCATGTTTCAAAGGGAGCTCTGAGGGTTGTCTCAAACATAACAACTACCTTAACAGTAAGGCATTAACATGGATCATAGATTGAAGGTATTTTA
This sequence comes from Avahi laniger, assembly GCA_963575035.1. NCBI lineage: Eukaryota > Metazoa > Chordata > Mammalia > Primates > Indriidae > Avahi > Avahi laniger. The sequence continues at coordinate 61,921 of CAUYSK010005290.1, read as the reverse complement.
GACAATCTGATGCAAGGAGGTGCCATGTACTCGTGTTCACTCCTGCTTCATACCTTGCAACATCGTACTAACCTCCTGACCACTTCGGTCAGACACCAACTGGTATGTTGATCCTGTTTTTTGGACAGTAGTGTTTAGACTCCAAGACAGGCAAGCTTTTGCTTCAGACCATCCTAAGCAATGTAAAGCCTTACTGAATGGAGACAAAGAAAAAGATTTATGTGTCCCTGGAAGCTATTTTTTATTTTTGGAAGTTATTGTCATCATGAGCTGGCTGTTAAGAGCAAGATCAAAGTGTTTTCTTTTAAAGGCAACTGACCGTGGGATGTTTTCCAATAACTTCTGAAAGACCTTAAAAGTGAAGGTACTCCCTACTCTGTCCAGACTCTGCTTACTAGCTCTGTAATACTGGGTGGGTCTTTTAACCTCTTAAAGCCTCAGTTTCCACTTAATGTACAATGAATCTATAATACCTACAACATAGAATTGCACAGAGATTTAAAACAAGATAGTGCATACAAAATGTTTTGCATGGTGCTTAAAACTAAGCAAGCACTTGATAATTTATGATTATTATTATTATCACCATTTTCATTATTGCCAAATATATTCTAAAATTTACATTACCACTAAACTTTCTCTTTTCCAACTATCCAAATTTAGGGTTTAATTTAGCCTCTCTGTAAACTAAACTAATGATTATCGATATCTGAGGAATACATTTGGCATTTATCATTTAGAAATCCTTAATTTAGTGGTTCTCTATCAGGAGAACATGAAAACTTCTGAGGCTCAATGAGTTTCCTAAAATTATATGCAAAATTTTGAGTGGGCATGTCTTCTTCTGGAGAGAGAATCTGTAGCCTTCATCAGATGTGTTCCTGACCCTAAGAAAGGCTAACCAGAGCTTTAAATCTTCATTTAAAGGTTAATTATACCATATATTTGCCCCAATTATTTTATAAATCAGTTACTTATGGAGAATAAATGATCTCACTAGTGGACTTCTCCAGAATAAGATTGAATGTTAAATGGTAAATTATTAAGAAAGAGTCAATTAATTTCTCCAGACTGAGAAGTGGCCCACCTGTAAACAGGTCTTAAAGAATGTCAAAATATTATCTGGCCTTTTCTCATACTTTTGAGTGATACTTTATTTCAATAATTTCTAATGCACTGTTGCTGGCCCTCAGTTGGGTTCAAGTCTTAGTCATTTTAAATTTAAAGTATAGATGAATAACTTTCCTCTTGCCTTTCTCATTGCATCTTGATGTCTCTAAGTCATTCGTAGAATGCTCCTTTGATTGTCTGGCTGACACCTTGGTTCACCTACACACAGATATTCACTTCATCCCAAGCTTTTGGTAAAAGACTGGAGACAGCCTGTGTCAGGTTGGAGTTTGTCCACATAGTAAGAGTTTTCCCACCATTTCTACCATACTCTCAGGTACAAAATAGTTAAGAACTTAGATAACTTTCTTTTTGACAGTAGTTAAAAGGACATTTTAAAAAATAAAAAAACTTTTTAAAGACCAACTCAGTTCTCCAGGGAGACTATGGTGTGTCATGTACTGGGAGCCCAAATTTCAAACAAGATTAGATTTAAGCCAGTGATTTAAATAGGTGAAAGGCTCTGTATCCCATTACTAATCCCAGAACCATGCAATCTCCCATCACCATGGAAATGTCAGCAAGAAAGGCAACAGGCAATGCCACAGGTTTGACTTTGTCATCTAGTTATGCTGGCTGAAGGACTCAGTCCTTGGCCACTAGGCATGAGTCAACAACTTTTTTCCAGTGACCACTGAGAGCAGCCATTTGCTATAATTGGCTAGGAGGGGAAATACAGGGGAAAGATATAACAGAAAAGGAAAGTGATTTTTTTTCTCAGAAAACTAATTGTTCAAGTGAGAAAACAAAAATATGTGAAGAACTTGTAAAGCAAATATAGAATGAGTGAGCATAAATCCAGATGTTAGAAAAATATTACATAGGAGGAAATACAATAAAGAAGACTGGAGAGGAACTGGAGACTGTAGGAAGGCCTTCCACTGGAGGAACGTCTTGAGCTGGGCATGAGGCAGTGTGGACCGTGGGTGTGGAACAGCTGGGAAGGCTTCGTGAATGAAGAGGAATAAGATGGAAAAGCACAGAAGAGAAAAAATGAAGCAATCACATTAGTTCTGTTGGAAAAAATATTCCATACTGAGGGAAATGGTCAGTGCTAAGAACAAAGCAGAGCCTTTGTTCTTAGCACTGCTTTGAACAGTGCTCCTCAAAAGGTCAGCAGCCTTTTGAGGAGATTGAGATATCACAGTGTGAGGGAGCATGCTTAGTGGAGCCTTTTACTATCTCGTGTGTGGTCTCTGAACATTGTCACTATACTATCCCTTCTGTTCTGAGGTGATAGTAAGGCCACTGCTATGGAACAATGAACAGTAAAATCATAATGATGCCATTGAGTTGATGTGCAGTCTATCCACAGGTCAGGGACCTTGGCTATTAGCATGCATAGAACTGTCTTCAGAGTTTGAGATTATCTCACCTTGGAGAATGAGAAGAGATAAACCTGTGTTTTGTAAATTGCAGAATACTGTTTTGTTTTTCTCCCCTTGAGAAGACATCCTACAATGTAAAATTTCATATAGAGAATATATTTTGGCTTGGAAATACTACTAATCAAAAATAATTTCATATTGGTCAGTCAACTCAGCTGTAGAACTATTTGATTTCTGCACTTTACTAAATTTTCTCTCTATAGAAGACAAAGCAATTGATCCAATAGTAAAGGAAGATATTCACTCTTCTAGCTGGATATTTGGAAGAAATAAGTCAGTAAGGAATAATCTACATTTTTTAGTATTATATTCAGAAGAGAAGGGCCAGTCAAGAACAGTGGCTCGTGATAGAACTGGGAAAGGGAATGAATGGGGAATCTACAGGAGGGCTGGTCTCTGGTCTCTGGATAGAGTTCAGATGGCCTTTATCTTCAAAGGATGCTCTAAGACAAGTCATACCTTACAAGTGACAATTGCTGGTTTGTAAAGAATGTAAAAAGATCACTGTTCTACATTACTGCCACCATCTCACTTCTCCTCTTTGAGTTGAGTTTTAAGCTTCTAATGTACTACATACAATAGTGTCACAGAAAACTGATTGACAAAAATTAGTGTAATTCAGAAGCTCTGAAAAAAGTGAACTCTTAGGATCCCAACTGCAGCCATTACTGAAAAGAAAGCCAAAAGTTAGAAAGTGTTGGAAGGCCGAGATGGGAGGATCACTTGGAGCCAGGAGTTCAAGACCAACCTGGGAAACAGTGAGATCTCATCTCTACAAAAAAAATTAAAAAATTAGTAAGGCAGGTGGTATGTGCCTCCAGTCCCAGCTACTTAGGAGGCTAAGGCAGGAGGATCACATGAGCTCAGGAATTCGAGGCTGCAGTGAGCTAAGATCACACCACTGCACTCCAGCCTGTGCAAGACCCTGTCTCAGGAGAAAAAAAAGTTAGAAAGTGCAGACACCTAAAGTGTAGGTAATTAAATGTTTCAGCAATTAAACCATTTTAAGTTAACAAAAGCAACCTCATATATAATGCGGATTAAAATGTTAACTTCATTCATATCTGTTAAATAGAGAAAGGAAAATGCATTTTAGTTTTTAATTTTGCATTTTTCATGTTAACTCTGTTCTGTTCAGTGTCATTTGCTGATAATAAGAAATTGCCTCTTTCAAAATTGTATATTGACATGGACACTGCTGATGACCCCGATGAAGACCATCTTACAAGTTATGATATTCAGTTCAGTATCCAAGAATCCATTGAAGCCAGCAAGACTGTGTTTTATCCTGAAAGGTAGTATTCAAATTGACTATCTACTCCCCCAAATTTCTTTATGGCATTCATTTCATTATAAGATAAAATGAATGCTGCTTCCTAACTCCTTCCCTAGGAAAATGTTTACCTTTCTTTTCTGGCAGGGAATCTAATGGTTTACAAGGACCGCTGTGCATAGGTTTTAGCAATCTGATCTTCCATAAAATCTCACCTCATGTGGAAAACAGAAATAACCCTAGTTGGGAAATTCCTAGCTGAATTTTGGTGTATAGGATTGCTTATTTTCTAAATTAATATGCAGTCAAAATGACAATAAGTGGTTTGAATAAATTTGCAAGTACAGTTTATGCAACCAATGTATAGATAGGTAATAGAGGTCGGTATATCCTAGAGCTTGTTCTGCTACTGACTCAGCTAACCTTTTATAAATAACATATTACATTTTTGCATCTTTAAAATATGAAGAATAATGCTAACCCACTTACCTCATTAGCTCAATGAATGGGAGGAGAGCTGTGGGCTTTTGTTATACATGACAAAGTAATATATAAACCACCATCACCTATGTAATTATCTACTATTCAAATGATAGGAATTAACAAATTAAAATGTACATAAAATTGATAGATTATGTAAATAGGAGTTATTGAATCTAAAACTGCAAAATTAAATTTCTCTCTTGAACAACACAGATTATACTTCTGATAAAAATAAAGTTTAGTCTGCCTTTACATTCTATTACAATATTTAGAATCTTGTATTATGAAATTTAGTAGTACTTTTGAATAGATTCAGTGTTATAAAGATTATTGATTTCGAGCTTCTAAAAAATGAACATATTACATTTAAATTTCTGGTCTTTAAAATTTTTCCCTTATCTCCAATGGATTTTAGAACATTAAAGTTTCCTGGAAGGCATTCATAACCCTAAACTACTAGCAGATATTTCTGCTTACTAGAGTTAAATAAATTTGTTATGGAATTCCTTGCTTTTACTTAATAAAACATACACAGAAAATGTTCTTAGTTCCAAGGTATCATAAATATACTCCATATCTCACTTCTAGACATTTATATTTTAAAAGTAGATAAAATAAGTATAAATTAAAATTTTGGGTTCCTTGTAGTATACCACTACTGTAAATATGACTTATTTTTGTTTCTCTGGTAGATTTGTACCCCTAAGTGATCAAAACAGAAAACTTGTGGAGGCCATAAAACGAGGTAAATGGGTATATTGTCTACAGGGGGATGGATTGGAGATTCCTCCTTGCAAAGACAGACATTTGTTTTTAATCTGTGTGTTTAATTTAGGTCACATTCTTGAGCTCCAGGAGTGTGTGAAATATAAATTTGCATTGGATGAAGCTGATGATAAAGGATGGTTTCCGTTGCATGAAGCTGTTGTTCAACCCGTTCAACAAATACTTGAGATTGTTCTGGATGGTAAGAGAACAGTAAACCCCTATGATCGAACCAAAGAAAGAATGCAGAAGTTATATGTGTTTTCAATGAACATAACAAGCAAAGAGAAAAAAGCAGAATAAATGATTAGTTGAAATTTGAAAAAGACAGTATGCATGTTTTAAACTCAAAGTACAAAAGTTAGCACATTTTGTGACACTCGGGGCTTATGCTTTTACCTAGGAATGTGACAGAGATTAGTGAGAAGGTATGGTTATCCCAAAAGTTATAAAGAGTTTGTATATGTCATAAATTAAGTGATTCAAATATAAAGGCTTTTTTCTTTTGGCTGGTGAGAATTCTACCACTGAACCACCCATGCACTATGCTTTTTTTCTTTTGGAAGTCAGTTTTTAATTTTTCATCTTGAACTATCTCTACAGTTAACGGTTTCCAAAAGAATATTATATAGTGCAGCAAGATGTACTTATAATATTTCTCCTTACACTAATTTTTTCATAATGTAAGCAGTAACAAATATTGTGGTAAATCAACCCAGTATTAAACATTAATAATAACTTTTATGTTCTAACAGTGTTTTTCACATCTCTGCATCTTACGGAACACTTGGAGAGTGTCCTGTCTTTCAACTTTCAATGTTGCACACTAGCCCTGTGTTCGGGAGATAATGATACATACCGGATAATTAGCTATTCAGCCAGCCAGCGGGAAAACTAGATAGCTGGACAGACAGATATAGATGATGTTAAGAATCATTTTGACACAATGATACCTTCATTCAAACACGTTCTCATTCCCACATTCACAGACTTCATGTGGCAATTTCGGATACAATTTAAATAATCACACAAAGAATTGAGAGTTGCTTCACGATGTATCAAGAAATGAGAATTAGGAACCCATTTTCAAAAAGAAAAGCAGTTTAAAACATAGATGTTGGTTTTCTGGCTGCCAATTTGATTAGCAAGCCCATATGCATCTACTTATCCTCACCACCATTTGGTAAACTTTTAATCAAAGTCTTTCCTTTTTTATCGATTGGCTTTGTTCAATCTGACGTATAGAATATTGGGTCATTCTGATTTATGTGATATCCTGTAAGTAAATATTTTCAACTTTTCAACATGATGCTTTCGTGTCTTAGCATCCTATAAGACACTCTGGGAATTCAAGACCTGTGATGGAGAAACACCCTTGACTTTGGCAGTCAAAGCTGGTCTGGTGGAAAATGTAAGAACTTTACTGGAAAAAGGAGTGTGGCCCAACACCAAAAATGACAAAGGAGAGACACCCCTTCTCATTGGTAAATGACCTTTTTATTCCTAGAAATTTTATAGTTTGAAAGAAATAACAAATACTTAATAAGTATTTATTGGAAACCACTGTATATTGGCTAAAATTATGTGACCTCAATTGCCTGGGCCCCTCTGTAACCCCCATCTCATCTGTCCTGTGATTTTGTTTTCCTATCCCACAAAGAGGTTAAATGTGAAAGATGGCCACATCCATCAGCACCCAGTTATAGAGAGTGCAATTAGCCAGGAGGAATCTGAATTAGTTTTATGAAGCCACAGATGCCAATTCTAAAGGAATATTCTCTAGGTAGGGTCCCCCAGTCGCAAGGAGGGTTCCATGTGCAATAGGTGTCCAGAAAAAAAGCGTTAGAAAGGGATTCCACATCAGAAGGATGAGGCCAAACTGGACGGAAGTCGAGCCAACAGATTCTGAGCACACAGATGCAAAGCGAGGCACGATGAGGGGTTCCCACCGTGGCACGACAATGGGAGAATAGTAAATCGGAAGGTTCATTTATCAGCTTCTTCTCTGTCTTGTGTGTCCTGCTATTTGTTGAACAATAAGAATTGGCAGATCTGTTTGTAAAAGCGAAGAGAGATGCAATCATAGGCCTACAGTTTCCTCATGTGTAAAATGGAAATACAACACCTACTGTGTAGAATTGTTACAAAAACCAGAGAAAATGCATATATAAAACCTTTCATACATGACGCTCAGGAGAGGAGAGTTGTTGGGAAATCGCGTGTGTGTGGAGGGAGGAGGGGAGGAGGAGGAGGGAGGACGTAAGACTATTTACCAGCAACCACAGAGGAAGGGCGTAAAGCACCACTAGCTACAGTCATAGCTAGTTAAGCACCACCACTGAGTCTATTCACGGAGGAATCACTAAAAAATTTGCAAACAACCTGAATATTGCTAAGAAAACTTAAACAAGTCATCAACATTAGTAAAATGTCTGCATTCGATGGCATGAATCCAAGAACATCGATGCAACAAACATTTATTGAGAAGTCACGTTAAGCCAGATGCTGCGCTGGACAGTGTGGATTTAGAGATGAATGGATCAATCTTCCTCTTCTCATAGAGTCTAGAAGGAGAGTTGCATATGATTTAAATGGAATATTAGTGTTACAAATGCTATTAGAAAATTCAAAGTAAATTAGGAGAATAAAAAAAACCAGTGAATCTGTGAAGCCTTCAAAGAGCCTTGCTTTCGAGTTGAGACTTGAGGGATATAGGGGGGATCACTGGCAGACAGGGGAGGGGAAGGCTGCTAGGCTCGTGTTCGGCCCCTGACACGACTCACACTTGTTCAGTGAAGAGTGTCATCACAGCATGTGGTCATCCTGGTCTGATTCCTTCCCTCTCATTCTCGCCCCGACGTCAGAGCTCTCAGCCTTCCCAAATTCAGATTAGATGAGACAAACAATCTAATCGTTATAGTTAGAGTACAGGCAAAGTTTCTGCAACAAAAAATGAAAACAGACACACAATTGCAAACAAATAAATGAACAATGACTTAAAGAGAAAGAAGTCATTTCTCTCTCACACAGCATCCCAGAGGTGAGTGGCCCAGGGTTGTCAGGGTGGCTTTGCCAACATTACTCAATGCTTGCTCCAATGTCACCGTTTCCCAGGCAGCATGAAGGAGAAAAGAGGAAGCCAGGAAGCCCTGAGAAAGTATCTTCAGTATAAAAAGGGGACCTGGACATTGCACATAGCTCTTCCATTCATATCCCATTAGTTCAGATTTTGTCACATAGCCACACCTGGTGCAAAGGAGGCTGGGATATTTAGTCTTCATCTGGATGGCCTGTGGTCAGCTAACACTTGGAGGCTTCTGATGGTAAAAGGAAAAGGGGAAGCATTAATACTGAGGAAGAAATAGTACTCCCTGCATACAGTTCAACTAGCCTTTATGCTTTCCGTAAATAACCAGAACTCTTTTCCTGAGCAGGCTCTACAGATGCCAAATGGAATATGCACTGGTGGTTTTCTTCACCACTATTAATATGATATGTATTATTTTTTTAAAAGCCAGCATAGACCATGTAGTATTTGCAACAACATCTGTTTATTTCTGTAGGTAGCCTTTGGTTTCAGCAAAAAACAAACATCTTTGCAGAATTGTATACCGCTTCGCTTTGCAAATATGGAATTATTCTCCACTTGCTTTTCTCAATCCACTTATTTCTTAAAGGAAATTAAGTCATGATTATCATTCATTTGTTTTTGTTTTGCTTCATTTAAATTTTTCTTTAATGATTAAGGCCCACAACAGAGAATTAAGCATTTACATGCATTTCAAAGTTCCACATGTTCGTTTAATTCTGTACCCTAGCAAGATTTAGAGTGTAGGAGAGGAACTTTTACCATTGAGTTACCAGAATCGAAATAGAATTAACATTTGGAAATAAGACATTTTAAAAACCAATGGTACTATCAAGAGAGGACAAAAGTGTTCGTAAAGGAAATACCCTGGAGGTGCTCCATTACGTCCTCATCATCCACGCATCTGCAGGAGAGGGATTGTCTTGGGTTACCGTCTTCAGGATCTTTGTTGTGAAACCCGCGCCAAGTCTTTTTAAGTTCTATAGCAAAATGGATCATCCATGGCATGTCCTCAGTTTTGTTATGGGCTGCTTTGAAATTTGCTGCTCACGGTTCCTTAAGTTGTAGAGGAGAGAGAAGAGAAAAAACTATTGACTATTTTTTCTGCACAATGTCATTTTTATTTTTCTTTGTCTGATGCCATCATCTTTGTCTCTATTTATGGAATATCCTTAGATGGACAAAAAAAAAAAATACTTTTGGTTCCTCCAGGGCCCTTCCCTATCAGCCATCTGACCCTTGCTTAGGGTACTTTTTGATGTATTACAGTCATGCTACACAGTTACTTGCTGAGTGAGTGGTGGATATCTAATTTGTGATGATCTGACACTTATTAAGGGGTTTTGCACTTGGACTCGCTCTCTACCCACTCCCTGGAGTTGGTGTCACCTTTCTCCAGTTGGATAGCCACAAGCTTATTCAGGCCAGTGGAGCCCGGGCTAGAGAGAAGGCTCAGGGAACTGTCTGGCATGATATTTCAGCCCCAGGGCCCTCTGTTCCTGACAACCTACGCCATTTACAAATCAGTTCATTTTTCCTTCAGACACTTACCTTCTCACAGATCAACACACATCTTCTTCACTCCATCTCTTGTTTCAATTTTGTCAAGATATCTCAGAAAAATCTTTTTTTCTGTATATTTTATGAGTCAGAAAAGCATTCACAGCTGATAATAAATTACATGAGCAAAAAATATATATCAGAAAAAGAAAGAAAATGACAAATTTAAAATAAAAAGGAAAAGTACCTGCAAATTATACAGTGTTTGAAAGTGCCTATAATCTATGCAAAATTCACCATCTAATTTTCTAAACTCTTCAAATTAAGCTTGGTTTTCTTTAAGCATTACTGTTGAAGATATAAGTTTTAAAATTTGAAAACTAAAGAATTAAAAAATTTCTGAAAAAATTCCAAAGAATTCTAAATTCTAAATTTTGGAATTTTAAATTCTAGAGACTTAAAAATTATATTTAAAGCATCTATACAATTTTATATATATTAAACTTCAGAAATTTTTAGTTATTTTACTTAATCAGTTATGTTACACCAATATTGTGCCTTTTCATTATTTCAATCATTTATTGGTAAACAATGTCTTCATGAGTTAGCTTGGGAGAAGTTTCCCATCATCTGCATTATTATTTCTATGGAAAATATATTCTTGTTCCCAAAAAAATTAAATTAGAAGTGAAGCTTTGATTTTTAAAAGATTATGTCAAGTTGAAGATGTCCCAAATATGCTATTATTTTCATGAAAAAAAGACTAATGTTGCTAATCAATATGTTCTCTGAATCAGAAAAAAGGAAAACAGATCATGAGGGAAGAAGTTCATTATTTTAATATATTTTTTCTAATTATAAAAATACTGCAGTAGGAGCAAGAAGATAAATGGGGACACATTTCATTTCTTCGTTCGTTTAGCTCACTTGATATGTGCTCTGCAGTAACACCAGCTAGGATGAGGTAATTCACTGTAATTTGAGCTGCCAGTGGCAGATGGGCGATTCAGAGAGAGGCATTTGTCAACAGATTCTACTTTAGACAGTGAGCAAGAGAAAATGTGGAGTCTCACTGCATTGGTAGCTTGCCTTCCTCCAAAGGAAGTAGGCAAATTTGTCTTCATCCTCTTATTACACCGCTGGGAGCCATTTTCCTTGTTTTGGCCTTAGAACCTTTTGCCTCCTAGTTGCCCCGGAATGTTCTGTGTGGCCTCACGTCTCCTCCTGCCTTTCCCAGCAAAGCCCCAGTCTTTGAGTCTCTCTCCAAATAGAAGACAATATATACTTCTCCAGACTGTAAATTCCATGAGTGAGAACCAAATCTGTCTCTTTCCTCGCTTGTCCACAGTGCCTAGCATGGAGCCTTTCATTTAGCCAGCAGGTATTAACTGAGTGAGTGCACGAATGAGTGAGTGGGTGAATGAGTGAATGTAACCTAATTTATCTCCATTTGCAGGGGGTAGTTCTCACCCTGATCTGTTTCACATTAAGGTTTTACTTACTGACAAGAAAAAAAAATGTTTTACATCTTTCATAAGTATTTACAACTAAATGGAAACAATCTCTTAATAATCCAAAAGGGGAAAAATAACCTTTTAACCATGTAATTTGAGCTATTAGAGACAAGCAGAGGGGGAGAGAGACATCTGATTTACTGAGCCTCTTAAATTGTGCTATATTATCTGCCACTTCACCTGTTCAGAAAAGTTGACCTACCTAAACAGTCCTACTGACAACCTCCCATTAAAAGTATAGGAAAGAGAAGTTCATGTAATACTTACTGCTGTCTTTGGTGGAAGAAAAAACCTATTTCTATTAAGGAAAACTGGGTAAACATTATTTACACATGAGACTCCCAGATCCTAGGAGTGATAAAATGATATTAATAATAATTATTATTTACTAAGCTCCTATTATATACTGGGTAGTATACTAAGCATTTTAAATACATTATTTAATTTGTACAACCCAGCAGTAGATGTTATTTCCATTTTGTTAATGAAGAAAAGAAAGTCTTTAGAAACACTAAACATGGCATCCTTTTCTAGTGATGCCCTGTTTCCCATGAAACTCTCACCTTCCCTCCAGATGTTAAAGAAAAAAATAGTATCATTTTGCATACGTTATACTCCACAAATAGAAATTTGGCTATGAGAAATAGAAGGTATTAGAGAAATATAATATTCTCTTGTAGAAGAAAAGATTATAACTAATAAATATTTTAATATTAAATTTGGTTATTAGTTTAGTATCTACTAAGGTATTTGTGTTAATATACTTACTGTCGGCTGTTCTTTTTTAAAATAATTTTTAAGCTGTAAAAAAGGGTTCCTATGACATGGTATCTACTCTGATTAAACACAACCCCAGCCTGGACCAGCCCTGTGTCAAGCGATGGTCAGCAATGCATGAAGCAGCCAAGCAAGGCCGAAAAGATATCACAGCTCTGCTACTAAAACATGGAGGCAATGTCCACCTGAGAGATGGATTCGGAGTCACACCGTTGGGTGTGGCTGCCGAGTACGGTCACTGTGATGTGTTGGAACATCTAATCCACAAAGGTATGTGAAAAGGAATTACACTTTCCTGACTTTTGTCCTGCCTCTTGGACACTCCTTTTCTCCTTTCCTCACTGTGTCCTTTTCCTCCCCTGAATGTAACTGGGCGTCAGGCTTTCATACTCAGCCCCTCGATAAACCCCTATGCCACAACTCAGTTAAGCCCTGTATATTGTGGCCTACTGCTTTCTGTAGAAGCAGCCCAATTTTCGCATAGGTGACTTGCTAAGGCTTCTCCTAAACTGAATTTCTCCTCATTTTCTACTTACTGATATAATAATTTCTCTCAACCAGGACTGAAAGGTTGGATTTACCTCTAATTTCTCCATCCCCTTCTTTCCTAAACCCCATCAGTTGCAAAATCCTATAGCATCTCTCGTTCTCATTTTTGCAATCCATCTGCCATCGTGGTCAGGTCCTTCACATCTTCCCTGGACCAGTGCAAATATCTTCTAACCATTCTCTGGGTTTCCAGTCTCCCCATCAGAGAATCCATGCTACACACTGCAACTCGTTTCCTCTCCCTAAAGGACAGCTACAATAGTGTGAACTGTTCAAAAAATCCCTGTGGCATCATCCTGCTTTGCCCCTCTTGTATCCTACACTCCAGCCAAAATAGACTAGCAGTATTCCCAAACAAATCTGACATTCCCTCTGTCTGGGTTTGGTTCAGGTCTTTGCCCTCATCTCTCCAGCACAATTCAAAGTCAATTTCTTGAGACATCTCCTCCCCTATTCCTTTCCTAATTCTCCCCAACAGACTGTGACATCGCCCTCCTCTATATCCTCCAAGGATGTGACTATAGAACCACAGAACCAGCAGTTAAGAGACCTAATTCCTAAACTGGTTTGGGCCACCTACTCATTGTGAGACCCTAGCCTGGCTAGGTCAACATCTGGTCCTCGGTTATCTCATCTGCAAATAAAGGCTAGGACCACATGGTCCCCAAAGGATTCTCTATGGGGAAAAGATGAATATTTTTGAGCAAACTTTATTTAATTATCAAATAAGCCCTGTGAAATAAGCTGTATTATTCCAGTTTAAAGATGTGATGATAGAGGTGCATAGAAGTAAATGGCTTGCCCCCAATTCTCACAGTAAGCAGCAGAGCCATAGTTCAAACACAGACCTCTGTCTCCTGCATCATGCCTCCTAGTCTTGATGTCATTTGAATGTCATACGGTTTGTTCTCTGATGACATTTTGTTTCATTTCCCCTCTAAGCTCCTTAAGGTAGTCAAACTTATTCATCTTACGATCACACACAGTGTTTGTGTAAAGAGGGTAGTCGATAAATGTTTGTTGAATTGAAAGAGTGTTCATTATTGTCTTTAAGTAAAAAAGTCTGATGATCCCTTTTTCTGAAAGCATTTGCCGGTCATGAAAATTGACTTGTTAGTTTCTCTCATGTTTTTGTGACCAGTGGATTTTCTAATAAAGTGAAGCATGCTGCATAACTGTCTGTTGAAAACATTGAGAACATAGATGCCCTGAATTCTACACTTTTAAGTCCTAACTAGAAAGTAAAACAACAGGTTGTTTTTAAGGGGGTATTTTAACAAGGCCAGTTATCATCATGCCTCGTGTTTTATACTGCCAGGTGGTGATGTATTTGCTTTGGCGGATGATGGGGCATCAGTGCTGTTTGAGGCAGCAGGAGGTGGCAATCCCGATTGCATTTCCCTGCTGCTGGAATACGGAGGAAGTGGAAATGTACCTAACAGAGCAGGGCATCTTCCTATACACCGAGCTGCCTACGAGGGACATTATCTGTGAGTGATAAATTACAGGGTAATCGTTCTAAGTTAAAAATGCAAATTGATATATATAGTATAATCACAAATCTCTCTCTATATAATACCGTCCAAAAATCTAAAAAAAAATAGTCAAAATGTTCACAAGTTCTGTATTTAGATGCTTGGAACTTGTTTGATTTTCCTCCTTTTCATATTCTTATACTTCCAAAAAATGAATTTGTAATAATTTTAAGAAGAAAAGAAATTCTCTTTTAAAAGGAATTAGGTTATGTGAGAATTCTGCACAAGCCAACCAAGAGTGTCTTTCTGCTAAAAAAAAAAAATTGTGTTTAGCAAAAAACTACAGAATTTCTAAAAATTTTGCTCTTGATAAAGGATTAAAATTTGTAACAATACTATCATTGTTACTACAATTATCCAGGATTTTATAATATAATGTGAAACATATTATGTCAAACATATTCTTCAACAGAAAAGTTTCATTATGAGTTTAGATTTCTTTACTCCACAGAAATAGTTGGATAGATTTTTAAATCACAAAATGTGCCATGATGAATACATCGATAGATGTCTAGAATCACTATATTAAACTACCCCCCATGATAAGATGGTTGGAATCAATTCAATATATTTTGTAAGTTGAAAAACTTTGAAGTAGTTAGGATATGTAGTTTTCAGTGGCCACATTGGCTAAGTGGCTAATGACATATAATTGATGCTAAGTGACACGTTGTTCAAGTTTATCTGGATTTACTCCCAGTGTTCATAAATTCACACATGGTAGCTCTGAATTAGGCACAAGAGATCAAGTTATCCTTGCTTGTGGCTCTCATACATGTCTATTTGATTAGTCAAGCGTGAAATTTACAACGATTTATCACATGTACTTAGAAACATAAGCTGTTATCTCAGTTGGACAGACATAAGGTTGATTAATAATAAAGACTCTTCTTTTGGCTAATAATCCAATTGCAAGTTGTATGAAAGCAGACAGGATGTACATGGTCAACATTGAAAAAAATAGATTGCTTAGGAATCAGTGAAAGAGGAACAATTAATGAGAAACCAAAGAAGCCTAAATTCTAGACCACCTCCACATCTAACTATGTGACCTTGGACAAGTCATTTTACCTCTTCAGAATTCATATTAACTTCTTCAGTTAAATGAAGCAGTTGGACTAAATTATATCTAAGGTCACTTCCACCTCTCATTTTCCATGATTCAAATGGTCAAGATTATGAAACATTCTTATATGGTAGCAGAAAGGCTTATTTATATATTTTTTATTAAATAGCATTGGTTGCTTATAAAAATTGTATTGCTCAGAGAAGAATCGGAAAGTGGGGAGGGTTCCCAAGGAACCAAAGTTCTAGGACCATTCATATAAGATCCAGCATGTTTCCCAGGAATATTTAGAATAGGAAGATAAATCCAAATTGAACTAAATCACACTAAACTAAATGTTAATAATAGCTTGATGGACAAAGATTAAGTGTTTCAGTATAAGGTTATCTAGAGAAATTAAGGGAAACTAAACAAATTGCCTTCACTTATTTAGTGAGGAGGCTGATTTTTTCAATTTCTTGGTTTTCTTTATGCCATGTGGATATTTCATTTTTTTTTTTTTTTAGTGCACTGAAATATCTTATCCCAGTAACATCCAAACATGCAATTCAGAAAAGCGGACTAACACCAATTCACTCAGCAGCAGATGGACAAAATGCACAATGCCTAGAACTGCTCATTGAAAATGGTTTTGACGTCAATACCCTCCTTGCTGACCACATTTCCCAGAACTACGATGATGAGAGAAAGACTGCGCTGTATTTTGCCGTTTCTAATAATGATATCCGTTGCACGGAAGTCCTTCTGGCAGCAGGTGCAGATCCAAACCTAGATCCCCTCAACTGCCTACTTGTGGCAGTGAGGGCCAATAATCATGAAATTGTCCGACTGCTTCTCTCCCATGGAGCTAATGTCAACTGTTACTTTATGCATGTGAATGACACTCGTTTCCCCAGTGTCATTCAGTACGCCCTAAATGACGAGGTAATGCTGAGGCTATTGCTGAATAATGGCTACCAAGTAGAGATGTGCTTTGAATGCATGCATGGGGACATCTTTGGAAATTCCTTTGTGTGGTCAGAGATAGAGGAAGAGGTACTGCCAGGATGGACATCTTGTGTAATAAGAGATAACCCGGTGAGTTACATCCTTTTCTGTTTCATATTGGGTCATCATCCTAACTCTTATAAGCTTTCACTCATTTGGGGATGTTATAAGAAAGGAAAAATCAACTGTAATTTTTAAATTGTTCTTATTCTTGAATTTTCATTTACAGTGATATGGGGATATAAGCATAAAGCTAGCCAAGAAGAAAAATATGTTGTTTATTCTTCTCGAATTGGAAACTGAATGTAGAAGAAAGTGAAAACTTATGTGATTAATCACTAATGCTTATTTGATGGAATATCAGGGCTAGGTGGAAAGAAGCATGATTCTTCTATGTTATGCTGACTGCAATAATATCAGACCCATGCATATGTCTTCGGGGCTGATAGTTTCACAGACACAAGCAAGCAATTTATTTTTCATTTTTGTTCATGATAAGGAGGGATCTTTTATTTTCTGTAAAAGATAAAGAGTAATTTTTATAACAAAATTGAGTGTTTATGTATATGGTATATTAAAGTACTACTAAGTTAAATTTTATCAATTCTCTCAGTTTTGTGAGTTTATTACAGTTCCTTGGATGAAGCACCTGGTAGGCAGTGTTATTCGTATATTAATAGATTACATGGATTATGTTCCTCTGTGTGCTAAACTGAAGTCTGCGCTAGAAGTACAGAGAGAATGGCCAGAAATCCGCCAAATACTAGGTAAAAAACAAAAGTTTTGCCTACAATTTTTTTATTAAAAATATGTGTGGGAGAAGTTTCTTAAGGTCTTCTTTAATACTTTTTGAGTGCTACTTTATTTTCAGAATTATCTGGGTTTGTTAAATCATCCTTAACACTTTCTTTGTTGTAAGATTTTTTATTGTTGTTTTTCTTGATATTTTCCAGCTCTTCAGTTGTATAATGAGTAATACTATATCTGTATTAACATTCTTACTAGAATTCATTTTTTGAAAATTAACTTCTATAATATCATGCAATATGTAGTCTGCATTCTCCATGTGGGCAGGGATCTGTTTTGTTTCTTTTTATAATATATTCTCAAGGTTTAGCATAGTGGCTAGTAAGCAGTAAATACTCAATCAATACTTAGGGAGTAAATGAATAAATGGAAGGGATTAGAATTATCATTTTTGACTTGCTTTTTCTCAGGTCTTTATTGATATAATCTTACCATCAAAGATTTGTGTTTATAGACAGGCCATTGTGTATCCTCTAGATGAAAGTTTAGTTATTATGAAAATGAAACACATTATAAAGGCTGGGCGCAGTGGCTCATGCCTATAATCCTAGCTCTTTTGAAGGCCGAAGCAGAGGATCACTTGAGGCCAGGAGTTCAAGACCAGCCTGGGCAATAGTGAAACCTCATCTATACATATTATAAAAGTTTCAATAAAAGTACATTTTAAATGATTCAAAACAAAACTAGAAACTAGAAAAAATTCATAGATTGGAGAGATTTTCTCTTTCAAAATATGAGTTTGGAAAAATAAACTTTCAAAACCTACTTGGAAATCAATGTCATGGAGCCTAAAGAAACGTCATAGAACTTAATATACTTAAATTTGTCTTCCCCTGGAAGGAGTTCTAT
Source organism: Avahi laniger (assembly GCA_963575035.1). Taxonomy (NCBI): domain Eukaryota; kingdom Metazoa; phylum Chordata; class Mammalia; order Primates; family Indriidae; genus Avahi; species Avahi laniger. The sequence goes on along the minus strand of CAUYSK010005290.1, from coordinate 44,170 downwards.
AATAGAAGAGATTTTGTGGCAACTAAAGCAGAAATCTTAGAGAATCTGATAGATAATTTAGTATCGTGACCCTAGAAATTGAGTTCTGTGGTCAGATAGACCCAGGGTAGGGTATAATTCTGGCCATGCCTAGGAATGGGATTTCTGAGTTATATGGTGTCAATATAATTCAGGGCTATTTTCATTAAAACAAGCAACAATTTATAGTTATCGTTTTTGCTTCTCTACGAGGAGGAAGACTTTTTATTTCCTGTAAAAAGACCAAGATAGTCATACAAGCTGTGTGATTTTGAGCAAGTTATTTATCCTTTTTATACCTAAGTTTTCTCCCTACAAAATGGGGCTAGGATAGTATTTACCTCACAAGTATGTTGTGGGGATTTCAAGAGATGATGCATGTAAGATGCTTAGTATAGTGTCTAATACATTAAAAATACTTAATAAATTTAGTGAGTTTCAAAACTAAATTATCAGTATTTTTATATTTTTATTACATGGTAAATTTATGTCAGGTTTCTAAAATGTTCATGTGAAGTGTGTCATGAAATATTGTAAAGTATTATTGTGCTTATTTTTACATATAAAAAGCTAAGTCTAAGCGGAATTGTAAAACAGTAATTCTTGAAACTGACCTCTCAGAATTCCCTTCCTGGACTGAAGCTCACATTGGGTGTAAAATAAAAATCAAGTAAGGTCAGGATAAGAGAGGGTCCACATAAAAAGTGGGAGTGGCAAACAGAACCAGGAAACCTCAAGGAGCAAGCCACTATATTTTGGATCATTGCAAGAAAATAATAGAGTGGGAAGCTCTGTAAAGTTAGAAGAGCTATCTTGAATCAACCATCCTAAAAATTCAAGAAAACTACATTCACATAAAAATGAGCAATAGAAAAGTATCACAGTCAAATCCTATATAGTTATTATAAGAAAAAATAGAAAGAGGAACAGAGTAATATCCCCACAATGAAAATACCAGAAAATCGCACTCTCAAAACAGATCAAAATTGAAACCTTCTATTTCAAGAGAACTAAAAGGTATGAGAAAAATGATATATGACATGAAAGAACACTATGAGTCAAAATTAACAAAATTCACAAATAAGGTAACAAAACTCAGGAAAGAATTAGAAATAAAAAGCAAAAATTAATTTCAAATATGAAGAGTGAACTAGAATGAAAACAAGAACTAATAACACAGTAGATAATATCTTGATAGAAATGGAAGAGAAAATGGAAGAAAGTTTTTAAAATCAAAAGAAGTGAAGGAATAGATAAAAAGAATTAAAAGTGACAAACATTAAAGATAAACAATGAAGAGTCAATATATGAAAAATAGAATTCCTTAAAAAGGAAAACCAAATCAAGGGAACAGAAAAAATACAAATAAAAATGCCTAAATTTCAAGAACATTTTCTGTAATAAAATAGAAAAGTTTGAAACTACAAATTACAAATTTCTATATCCTCTGGGCATATAGCCGAAAAGAACAAGTGACTTATAAAGGGAAAAATGATTATTATCAAAACTTTTATCAACAACACTTTATACCAAAAGAAAATGGAGTAACATATTTAAGACGACCCATGGAAGGAAGAGGTAGAGCAAAACCAACTTTTAGTTATCAGTGCAGGCAAACTGCTGTTAGCATGAGAGAACTCAGGAAATCTAATTTCTCTAATTGAAGGATCCACTAAGAAGTGACCTTTAGACAACTCAAAATGATTAGAGAGATAGCAACATAAGGACTAGCATTAACAGGATGAGCATTAAACAGAATACCAAGATTAAGTGAGACTTTAGAAGGATAAGATATAATATGTAATGATTATATGTTCTGATAAAGTAGATATGGCACAACTATTTATTTTTAAATATTGTAAATAACATAAATAATATTTAATAATAAAGTACATATTTATTTTAAAATATTGATGGTGTCATAATATTAATATTGTTATGCTCAGACTGACACATATTCAGTAAATGAGTAATTAAGGAATATTCTAATACCATTATTCTTTGTATCCTGGAGACCCAGGATTGTCAGAGTGGAAGAAAGGAAATATAGATGTAATACAGAAGAGGTTAAAGAAATATCCTGTAGTCTTGAATTAGAACTAGTATCAATATGAACTCACAAGGTATTTTACCTTGAAAGTGTGTGTACATATGCACTGTGTGTGTGTGCCTGTTTCTCTTCAGAAAGGGCTTAGAAATAATGATGAATCCAGTAGCAATGAGCATCCCTAGGAATCAGATTTTGGCATGGAAATGGCATTTTCTACAAACAGAAACAAAGGTTTTTTTTTAGAGAAATAGATTATTTCATATCTAGGGAAGGAAATGTATAAGATGAACCTGGAACATCTGGATACCAGATAGCAAAGAAACTCTTAAATACTTCAAGAATCATGTCAAAAGAAGTCAGGAACCAACATGCAGAGAGTGCCACTGGCCAAATATAGGACAACTTAAGTTTCAAAAAGGATAATTATTTCAATGAGTTGAAACCTATCCAACGTGTTTAAATATATGATATTTTAAAAACTAGTCAGCTCCAGAGAACAGTAGAAGATCAACTTATTACCTTTAAAATTGGGATAAAAAGAAAGATTTAACTGTTTGTTCTGCCTTACCTATATGATTCACGTCATTAGTAACCAAAGAGTAAATGAGCAAAAACATCCCTTAATAAAAATATTCTAAATAACACATGAAAAAGAAATTATATAATTAGATTCACCATTTTGTAGCTCCCACTTTGATATAATATAATTATGTCAAATTATATTATTTGGTATAATTAGATATCACCGTTTTGCAGTTTATCCCCAGTAAACTAAAGGATATAATTATGGAGCCTCGACTGCTGCTAGTATCACATTATGCAGCCTCCAGTGAAAGGACGCAGCACCAGCTATAGTTTGCCAGAGAAATGAAACCTGAGTTTGATCAAGTCCCTGGATCCAGCTATCAATTTGCAAAAACTAGAGAAGACAATGGAACTGCACTGTGAAAATGTAATCAGTAAAATTCAGGTTGTCGGAAACTACAGGGCATTTGTGTTCTTCAAAATTAATTGAAAGGACAAGAAGAGGGTGCAGAGAAGAACCTGCAGATTAAAAAATATTTAAAGGACATATCAAAATTTTAAAAGAAATATTGTAAATACTACATAATGCAGGGATAGTGCACCTAGATAATGAGACTTTGAAGGAACTGATTACTTAACAAGTCAGAAGGGTAGTTACTTATGGGGGAAGGAAGAGGTGAAAATTGAGTGGATTGTGGAGGAAATTCTAGGGTGTCTAGCAAAGTTCTATGTCATGACCTTGGTTGGACTTTGGAGGTAACTAAAGATGTTCACCTAATCACTTATAATAACTTAGAAAACTGTGTATGTGTGTAGTTTCTCTATCTGTATTTTATTTTGCAATAAAAATATTAAAACAGTTTGGAGATTGTAATTAGGAAAAAACTCGAAGGCTTAGATAAATTAATTTTCCAAAGCTATAAACAGAAAAAGAAAGGTTTTGAACCCTCGCCTGTCTTACTTTGAAATACAGGTTCTTTCTATAATACCACAGTACTCCTGTCATACAAAGAATAGATTTTGCTTCTAAATGGGAATAATTGTCCACATGTTTTTATTGCAAAAGAATCACCAATTCTAATGACTTTGGAAAGGCAATCCAAGTAAGAATAAAACCAGGGAGTTTTTTGTTCTTTCAGTCATACGTTACTGCAACGACACTCAAAGCCAGTTTATTGCTATGAGCACAATTAACCACTGGATGTCAGGATTCCTCCAGGTATATGTATGACAGTTTATTTGTTAGGGAAAAAAATAAAATAGTAATGTTTTTAAAAAGATGGATTTTTTTCCTACATATTATGGTAATAATAGTGTTGCTTTAATTTTTGAAAAACATTGTTTTAATTTTAAAAAAGATAATTTGAATGCTTATAATATCAAATGTAATAGAAATCTAATCACATTTATTATTAAATTAAATGATAGTTAACATTTATTTAATGGTTACAATGTGCCAAGCACTTTTCTAATACTTTGATTTAATATGATTTAATTTGTTTACTCTTTAAAGAACCCTGTGAGGTAGACACCATTAATGTTATCCACATTTCACAGATGAGAATACTATAATAAAATCACAGAGTTAAGTAACTTGCCCAAGGTCAGACAAATACTAAGTGGCAGAGTTAGGACTGAGTCCATAACCTACATCCCAAGCCTGTGTGCTATGCTGCGCTTTAATTAATTCATATTGCTGGTATATCAATATATTATAGATCTATATAATATAATTACAGATCTATATAATATAGATTAAGAATTGAAAATAAGGGTTAACAACAGATATTTAAATAACATTAGTATACTTTTTTGAGAATATAAAATGTTTACACATCAGACACTGGAAACAAACCTCAGATTGAATCATGGATGATGAGGAATCACTTGCATCAATGTTTCCTGGATAATCATTCATCAGAAAGATTTCTTTCTTTTTTTTTTTTTTAGAAACAGGTTCTCACTGTCGCACAGGCCAGAGTGCAGTGGCTATTCGTAGGCATAATCATAGCACACTACAGCTTAGAACTCCTGGGCTCAAGTGATCCTCTTGCTTCAGCCTCCGTAGTGGCTGGGACCATTGGTGTGTGACACCATGCCTGGCTTCTATAATACTTAGTTCTGAAAAATGAACAGGTTATATGAGTATTTACTTTCTTAAATCAAGTCTATTCGTTCACTTAACAAATTCTACTTAAACACCTACTATGAGCCAAACCCTTCCTGACATGGAGACAGGCTAAATCTCTGCCCTCATGGAATTTATACTCTAACAGAATGGTCTAAAATACTTAATTGCAATATGAATTTCACTTAAAATCACCACTTCTAAAGTGCTCATGTTTTTCAGAAGGACACTATTCATGTTATTCTAAAACAATCTGTACCTTAGAGATCAATCCACTAATATTTTTTTAAATTTTGCTTGTTTTCCCCATTCATTTTAGAGAATCCTTGTTCATTAAAGCATTTGTGTCGGTTAAAAATTCGAAGACTTATGGGACTCCAAAGACTCTGCCAGCCAACCTTAATGGAGAAGCTTCCTCTACCACCAGCTATTCAGAGATACATATTATTTAAAGAGTATGATCTCTATGGACAAGAGCTAAACTTGCCATAACTTAAAATTAATATTTTAATATGTGGTTTTAAAAATATTCTAAAAAGTGATCCCCTCAAAGAATTTCTTGGAATCATTTTGCATCCTTAAGTGTATTTAAGTCCATTGACAATTCTATAGGTGAATAGAGTGTTCTTATGGGAACATCACGATTTATTTCTTTAAAGACCTTCATGTTTTTAAAGGTAGCCAATATTTTGTATTTGAATTACTGCTGATTATTCTCATTTGCTTCAGTCTTCAAACTCTATCAAGTGGCTCCCACAATATCCATGACCAAGTCTCTATGTTTAAAAAACAAATTAACCACTTTCTCAAACCCACGTCTCTTGCCAGCTGCTGGCCTATTGCCCGTCTTTCATGACTCCACTGTGTAAAAAAGCTCCTCCTGCCTGCGGGTTCACACACTGTGATCTAGCATTGCCCCTCTGCTGTGCTCAAGGTCCCTAACAACCTGTTTGTTGCTCAGTTCAGTGAGCTTCCTTCAGTCCCCTGTCCAGTGGATTCCTGCAGCACCTGACACTGTTGTCTGCTCCCTCCTCAAAATGGTACCTCTTCCCTTGGTTTTCACAGTACCTTGTTCTCTTAGCTCTCCTCCCACCTCTCTGGCCACTCTGTCTCAGGCTTCTTTCTGCATTGCTCATCTCCTGCCAGTCTTTTAGTAATATATCTTAAGCCCACTTCTCTTACGCATTGTTCTCTGGGAAATTTCATCCACCTCCACTGTCTCAATCATTTTGCCAGTGACTACAAAATTTATATCCCAAGCTCAGCTCTTTCTCTCATGTGCTTGAGACCCATGCAGACGATTCGCCTGATGGACATTTGAACACAAAGACACCTCAAATTCAACATGTCCCCAAATGAACTCACTCCCTTCTTCCACAAAAAAAGGCTTTCTCTTTTGCATTCTCTAGCTCAATAGTTGGCACAATGATCAATTCAGTTTCCAAAGGAAAAAGCCTGGACGTCAGCCTTGACCACTCCATTTTCCTCACCCAGTATAACAAATTGCCAAATCCTATTATCTCCTGAAGTCATCTTCTTCTACTCAGTGCCCCAGATTGAGCCCTAAGGCCGGCTATTGTCTCCTTTCTCTGGGATAATACAATGCTGCTTGTCTGGCTTCCTGCCTCTGTCTCACCCTCTCCCATACACACTCTACACATGGCATCTCAGAAGGGTCCTCTACACACCTAGGTAGAGCCTCACTCCTCTGCTTCAGGTCATTCCCATTGCTCTTAGGTTAAAGTCCAAAGTTCTCTCCTGGCCCTTCATGATCTAATGCCTGCCTTCCTCTTTCACTTCATCTCTTGATGTCTCCCTTTCCTCCCTTCCCTTTAACTATATTAAACACCCTCTAAAAGTTTACTCTTTAAACAGTGATTTCCAGACTTTAAGATTTTATGCATTGGTAGTTTTTGCCTTGTAAATTTTAAAAATAGGATCACCTATTTTTTTAAAAAATGTCATCTACTATCATCATGTCATAAAAGAGGGGCCATTTTAATGCCAGGAAATAAGGCAGTCATAAACTTAGTCATTAAAATTGATTGACTTTAGCTTTGAAAAGACTAACCTCACTGTCCTTATTTCCCCATTGATGGGTGAAAATTTCACTGTGCTTGGAAACCACTACCATAGAATAGACCACGCTCTCTTACACCTCAGGGTCTTTGTATTTCCTTCTCCCTCCACCTGAAACACTCCACTTTTTCTGCTCGTCTTCACCTGATCAGCTCCCTCTTACCCTGCAGGTCTCAGCTGAGATATCACTTCCTCTAGGATGGGAGACCCAAGCACAGAGCTTCTTACGCAGTGTTATAAGTGCCTGTGTTCCCGTCTGTCTTCCTCACTAGACTGCTAGACTGTAAGGTCCATGAGGGCAGGGTCTGTGCCTGTTCTATTTTCCAGTGCTTTTTCAGGGCCAAACACATTCCCTAGAAAATAAAGGGAGTTCAATAATTATTTGTTGAATATATTGAATGAGTGAATGTTATATAAAACCCAGACAAAAATAATCGGTGACCTCATGGTAAAATAATAGTTCTGAATTTCTGAATTAGTTATGTGATCTTCATAATGTAATTATTTAAATTCATTATTCTCAGATTTTAATAATGTATTTTTCTTATATTTATTTTTATCTTAAGAGTTACTATATTCTTTTAATGGTAATACTTCACTGGTTTGTACATTTTTCAAGTTGTGTTTAGTTTTAGTTACCTATGAAAGATAAATAAGTATGGGGGGAAAAACCTGTACAATTAGGGATATAATTTTACCCTCTTATATTCCCTAGAGGATATATTTTATATAAATTAAATTGTAATGTATTTAATCTCATCTGTAATGTTTTGTGTAATTTTATGATTTCTATTTTGCTCTCTTAATTGTGATTAAAATTTATTGTTACCTAAAAATAGTGCTCTAATAAATAAAATAATAGTGAGGACGTAAGTGTGTTATATGATGCTTCAGTACACTAAAGCTTTGACTTTTTCTTTGATGTATTTTTGTGTGAATATATTCAAGAAATACTTGGATATAAAGAAATGAATTAACTGCAAGTGTTAAGGGTTTTGAATGTGGTTCTTTTGGCATTTGTGAAGCAGGAGAAAAAAATGTGTCATATGAAACTGAAGCAATTGCTATATCCAAAACAGATTTCATCTTTTGCTCGCCACATTTTGGACTTTTCTAGCAGTGTTTTTATCTTTTTTTTTTTTGAGACAAAGTCTTGCTCTGTCACGCTGGGTAGAGTATAGTGGTGTCATGGTAGCTACAGGCCTGCACCACCACACCTGGCTAATTTTTGTATTTTTAGTGGAGACGGGGTCTCACTCTTGCTCAGGCTGGTCTTGAACTTCTGAGCTCAAGCAATCCTCCCCCTCTGCCTCTCAGGGTGCTAGGATTACAGGCGTGAGCCACCATGCCTGGCCTCTAGCAGTGTTTTTATTTTTGAGAGGGCTAGATGGAAAGAGGAGTTAGTTTCCATCTCATTAGGACTCTGTTTCTGCTAGAGTATGTCACTTTATCTGGGAGAGGGTAACAGCTGCACCTCCCCAGTGAGCCTCAGGAGAAGCCAAACATTCTACTGTGGTGCCTGCTTAACTACTGTGGAATCGACGTGGTAGAGTTTGGATGCCATCATCCCATGCTGCCAAGATGTCTGTGGCTGTTTCAGTCATTGTGTTTTGTTTTGCATCACACACAGAGTCTGGGTGGAAAAAAACAGATCTGAACTCTTGTTTGAGTGTGTTTTTTTTGTTGTTGTTTTGTTTTTGTTTAGTTTTTCTATAGGTCACCATTAAATAGGGTCTTCATTTCTGGCTAAAAATAATTTCAAAAAGGACATTGAAAGCAAACCTCCTGAAGAATACCATTTAGTCATTTTTAATTAGTCACAGGACACATTCCCAGGCAATACGGTGACAGTGCTGAAGATGTGAAAACAATTATATAATACTCATAGGTAGTATCCCCTTTAATGCAGGCTTTTGAACAAAATCATATGGGTCATATAGCACGGAAACTAAAACAGAGTGGAGTCTCTTATGACAAAGAGAACACATTTAAGCCTTTCACTAGTCATTGACCTTTTACTTGAAATTCCAATCCAAATTTTGGGTTCAAGTCATTATTCTTATGCATATAGCCACCAACCAAATCAGAAATTTTTTATTTAGGACATCTAAAAATTCTAAGCTGCTTCAAGTTATTTATGAAACAAAATAAATGTTACATACATATATACAGGAGTGCATGTATATAACATATGCACATAAAACATGAACATATACATGCACCATAGTATGGCAGGTTATTGCAATGCCATATGTAATGCATTAGGCAAGAACATATACTTTATACTTAAAGGGACATTATATTAAGTGAAATAAACCAGGCACAGAAAGACAAATACATGATCTCACTTATATGTGGAGTCTAAAAAAGGCAAATTCATAGACGCAGAAAGTAGAATGGTGGTTACCAGGATCTGGAAGGTAGGAGGGATTGGGGAGCTGTTGATCAAAGGATACGAAATTTCAATTAGACAGGAATAATAAGTTCAAGAGATCTATTATACAATAGGATAACTATAGTTAATAACAATGCACTGAAAACAAGAAAGTGTATTTTAAGTGTTTTCACCACAAAAAAAGTATGTGAAGTAATGCATATGTTTATTAGCTCAATTTAGCCTTTCTGTAATGTATACATATTTCAAAACATCATGTTGTACACTATAAATATATACAACTGTTAGTTAAAAAATACAAAAATGACCAAAAAACTCAATTACCTTTATAGTATTTTAAGTTAAATATGCAAATAAATATCTTTTAAAAAAGACTGTGAACCATTTTGAACCATGCTGTGCATATTATTAGTTTCTTGATTTTGAACAAGGTATGAGATAAGTGTATAAAGCACTGTATGCAATATAGAGTGAGTGCATGTGAAACCTGAGCTCCCCTATTACATAGTGGCAGTGCCAATGACAGAATTACAAAAGTCAAGAACCTAGTCTTAATGGCACAGAGCTGTAGATTGTCATGATTAGATCTGAAAATATGAAAAAATGTTAGGAATACATATGGCTCTCACTATCATCTCTAAACTCTTTGACAACATTTACAGAATAAAAACTTAGCAGAGAATTGTCTCTAGGCAATAAAACCCCACATACTGTTTTGCTTAGTAAAGCCCTGATTATTAATTGTTGACAAGGGAAGAAAGGGCTTCACAGGGGAGAAGATGTGTAGAAGAAATAAACTTATTTGACCTCAGTGGCCTGTGTTGTGTAACCTCGGTGCTAGAGATGTCTGGGGATTTGCTGTTTTCAGAAGGATACAGTCTAGTAATTTGAATCTGGGCACTGGGAGCGCCTGAGTTCTAATGCTGCATTGGCCAGTGATCCACCAGAGGCACTTGACAGGTACTCAACATTCTGTGCTTCAGACACCAGTAAACTGGGGACAGCCATTGCTCTTGCCCTGAAAACTTTCCACCCTGGGATCTCCCAATGAGATTTAGGATAAAACTTCTGAGAAGCAGCCAAGAGTGCTGGAAAAGGTAGAAGGTATGGGAAGCACTAAATATGATACTTACCTTTGGATTGAGTAGGTGTGAGACACCAGTATCTGGTTCTTTCTGTTTGAAACAAAGTCCACACTGCCTTCTCACGGAAACTCTTTCTTCTGCTTTGTGCAAGTTATACAACTAGGAATGACATGCAGTGGTCAACAATTTATGTTCCTGAATGTCTAAACAGTTACCCAAATTGGTTTAGTATTGTTTCAATGACGCAAAAATTTTAATCACGTTAGAGAATTAACATTTGTTCAGGCTTTGCTTTGACTCAATGGAAGCCCCTCAACCTGGGCTCAACTATGCACCCAGTTTCCTCATGTGGGGCCTGCCCTTCACAATCACCTCAAGTACCTGAAGATGTTAAATTGAGTCTGTGAGTTGGAGGGTGCCCTGATTAAACCTGAATTTCAACAATACTGAGTTGTATACTTCCTACAGTGATTCTAGAGTATCTGAAGACCTTCTCTTCAACAGGAAACAAAGCCTTTTATCTCACAATCAAAAATAAGGTTTAAAATCAAGTAAATTTGAGAGAAGTAGAATGACATTAGAGCCTTTGCAAATAACAGGCTTTGATAAGGGAAAAAGGGTGGTAACGAACCCCAACTCCATAGAAGAAGAAGCGTAGATATTTTCTACAGCTCAGAGACTTGATCATTTGTTTTATGAATATGGAAAGAATCTTGAGAAACGTCAAGTCCATTTTAATACATCTGTAATGACTACTTCAATAACAATGTTTTTCATTTGTCCCATGTTTTATAGCTCACAAAGCATTTCACATATATCATCTCACTTGATTCTTACAATTACTCTAGGAGCAGGGCAGGGAAGGGGTTAATTGCGTCCACTCTATAGATAAGGAAATGAAACTGACAGTTAACTAAGGTGGTAAATGACAGAGCTAGGACTCAACTTGGAGTTCCTGACTCCAAATCCCAAGTTCTTTCTATCTCATCATTTCTAGTTCATCAAGAATAGGAGGTCATCATTCGCAATAGCCAAAAATTGGGAACAATTCAAATTCCCATCAGCTGGCGAATGAATAAACACAACGTGGCATATCCATACAATGGTGTCAGCATGCTACAACTTGGATCAACCTCAAAAACATTAGGTTAAGTGAAAGAAGCCAGACACAAAAGATCACAAATTGTATGATTCCATTTACATAAAATATCCAGACAAAGTGAATATATATAGACAGAAAACAGATGAGAGGTTGTCTGGCTTCTGTCTGGGGGGTGGGCACAAGGAATCTCTTTGAGGTAATAGAAATATTCTAAAATTGGTTTATGGTGATGGTTACACAACTTGGTAAATCCACTTTTTAAAAAATTATTGAACTTTACAATTAAGGTGAGTGAATTTTATGGTGTGTGAATTATACCTCAATAAGTCACCCTAAAGAAAAGAATAGGGGGACCATGTCTCTCACTGGTAGGTGATGCCATGTTTGCACCCTCTCTGGGTGGCCCAGCAAAACAACGGAATCTGGCTCCAAGGACAGCATTTGGTTCTTGTGCTAGCAGCACATGATTTATTAGTTTTGTCCTGCTGATAAGACCAGTAAAGCAGATGATGACACAGCCTTCAAGGGCAACACAAAACTTGCTGCCTTCACGGATCTTCCTGGACCTCCACCTATAACAGAAGCAAGGGCCTGAAAAAGGGCAAAATGTATTACAAGTTGTCTCTTTCAACCCCTCCCCAACTCTTTTTGGGAATTAAAACCCACATTCCTGCCCAAAGCCAGTAATCGGAGGGCAGGGGCGTATCCTACATTCTATGTACCACTGGAGATGGCTCAGTGGAATTGTCCCGGCAGAAATCAGGAGATTGTCTTCACCAGAATGGTATAGTTAAAGAGCAATAGCCCAAAGCCGAAAATTCCTTTTAAAAGCTCTGTATTTACGCTTATAGACAGGATATTGGTACTTTAAGACAGAGTTTGGGCCAGGCGCGGTGGCTCACGCCTGTAATCCTAGCACTCTGGGAGGCCGAGGTGGGCGGATGGTTTGAGCTCAGGAGCTCGAGATCAGCCTGAGCAAGAGCGAGACCCCACCTCTACTAAAATTAGAAAGAAATTAATCGGACAACTAAAAATATATAGAAAAAGTTAGCTGGGCATGGTGGAGTATGTCTGTAGTCCCAGCTACTCGGGAGGCTGAGGCAGAAGGATCACTTGAGCCCAGGAGTTTGAGGTTGCTGTGAGCTAGGCTGACGCCACGGCACTCACTCCAGCTCAGGCAAAAAGAGTGAGACTCTGTCTCAAAAAAAAAAGACAGAGTTTGCCATCCTCCTGATTTGCTGGCAAATTAATAAACTCCTCTTTCCCCCTCCTCAAACCACTTGTCCTGGCCGCAGGACAAGCACCGAACTTTTGGTAACAAACCCAGACAAATGCAGCTTCTCTGCCAGCCTCTGACATCTTCATGCTGGTTGCAATATAACTTTTGAATTTTTTTAAATTTAAAAAACACAAAAATTGTTTTTAAAAGTGAGTTTCCAGTACTGTTAAAGGCATGAACTGGCAAAGGATAATATAACTAGTAGGATGAGTCTTCTGTAACACCCTTGAAAACTAGCTCAGATACCCTGGGGATATAGTAGAAAGGAGAACAACGAGAAAGAGTGGAGAGCCAGGCAGAAAATCAGAGAAGGCAAACACTCCAGAGGCCACGGATCTTGAAAACACAGGGGAACTGTGGAAGTACAGATCGGTTAGCAGCTGTGAGTATGTGCGAAAAGACAGTGCCCTTGATTTTCGTGATAAAATTGCAAATGAGAAAGCTCAGTAAGCAGATACCAGCTTTCAAGCACTAGCTGTCCCATCAGCTGGCACAGAGTCCCCATATTTCTGTCCTCTGATACTGACTTTATGTTCCCATCCCCCTTCACCACAGGATCTAAGCTTTTCTAACCTTTAAGTTCCCATTTCCCTGCAGGACCTGGGCTTTCTAAAGTGACAGTCATCGTGAACCTGAGGAGGGAGCCATCTCAAGGAAAAGACCCATGTCGTGGCCTCTCGCCGTCCCCATCATTCTTCCTAATACGATAGAGCAACTCTGTTCAAAACTGTAACACCAACACTTGGAGTTGCAGCTAAGGTAGTTGCTAAAATGAATGAAAGAACTTCTAGTCCACCCCAAGCAAAATTTCCTTTATTAGAACTTCAGGTGATGTATCCCAAATGTTTCCTGTTTCATACGTGGAATTCCATATTGTAACCTGCTGTATAAGATGAAAAACCTGATTGATGAAATTCAGCCATTGGTTTCTTCATTTTTTTTCCTGGAAATCATTTTTTTGTCTTTGCAGTTTTAACATTATCAGTTTATCTTTTCATTTGCTTACATGGGACTCCTTTTTACATGTTTGAATCAGATCAACAAATGGTAATCAGACCTACTATACACAAGGTAAAACATTAGATGCTCTATTAAAAATCTCTGTCTTTCATCCCATCTGCCCTTCACTTTGTTACATTTTGAAATGACAAACTAGTAGACCTCAATGTGAGAAGCAGCTTGAACTTAGAGAACATAACTATACCCACCATTTACTAGCTGAGCATACCTATGGAGATTTTTTTTTAATCTTTCAGAACCTCAAAACCCATTTTTATCCCTTGTAAAATGGAAGTAATACAGTAGTATTTATTTCAAGTGTTACCTCACACACAGTAAGCGGTAGTATGCACAATTACTAAATGGAGATCATGTAACTATGTTATATTGCCTGGCACACTGTATATAAAAGTATTTGGTAAACTATAAATGTTATAGAGTTGCAAGATATTATATTATAAATAGCTCTAATAATTTTAAATTTGACTCATGCTCACTACCACAAGCTGACATAGCTGGGAGATTTGCTTGGCTGCCAAGCCTGAGAGTGAAGACTTGATAAGGGTATTTGCCAGTTCTCATCTGATCCCTGTGGCCTGTTTGGTTGTTGTCTGTGCAGAGCATGACCTCTACTTGACATTCTCCCCTGGGAGCCTCTTCCCAGCCATCTGAGAAGCTCCCAGCAAACAGACTGACCAAAGTCGGAAGCTTAACTTCCTTAGGAGCCATTACATTAGTTCAGCAGCCTAACTGCGAACCATCTGTAGGAAACGTTGAAAATCCAAACCTGTGTAAGTGGGAAACACATTAGATCTATTTCAGGGAGCAACTTTGCCACTGTACAGTGAGAGAGATTAGATAAGACTTTTTTTTTTTTTTTAAAAGGCAAGTATTATAGGAGGGTGAAAATTAGAAACAGCTTGTTAACAGTAGACTTTGACATTTGTGAGAATAAAAGAATTTCTAAGTTACCAAATTTGCAAATGATAATATAGCACGATTTCCACATTTCTGCATCAGCAATCTGAGGACATTTTAAATAAGAAACGATCCATCCATGAAATGAACAAAAATGCCACCAGGAGACCTGAGTACTCAGTGGCCAACTGGGCTTGTTCATTTGTTTGGCGGACCCATTCAAAGGCAGATTGACCATGAAGCTTCAGGACTTTGTGAATGTCAGGGTTCTCAGGAGTAGAGGAGAGTTCTGGGTACAAGGAGAAGCCAGGTTACAATTAGGTAGCATTTTTCTGAAAGCATTTCATATAAACTGCTTGAAGATACCTCAAAAGAAAAAAGTTTAGATCATCTAAGACCCAGTAATTTGTCATGATTTCTATTATTGTTTTAAGTACATTTTCACTTCCATAACTAATTTTGTATTATTATTCTTAAAGAGGTCCCCAACACTGTATAATCTTTGGACTCTGTAAGACTTGGATTCACCCTTGCCTACACCCCAACTCATCTGCTTTGTGTTTTTTTTAACTACTTCCTGAATATGTAATAATTATGTTAGCCCTTGGGGACAGCAAATGGGGCAGACATAGTCCCTTTCCTTGGAGAAAACACCTTTCCTGTGAAGACCCTATTTGAAACAAGTAATTCCAAGTGGGATACTGCCATGAAGGAGAGTTTTGTGGGAGCTGGAGAACTAAGCTGGCCTCAGGAAAGACCTCCTGAGAAAGCATTACTTAAGGTCTGTGCAAAGTAGAAGAGGCAAAGGCTTTCCAGGCAAAGAGAGGAGCAAGTGCAATATGCTTGGGGATGGGGCAAGTGTGGAGAATTCAGCCCAGTGTGGCTCAAGTGTGAAGGCTGCAGGAAGTGACCCAAGTGGAAGCTGGAGAGGTGAGCAGGGCCTGATCCTGGAAGGGCCCAGAGCTCATGGTTAAAGGTTCTGTCTGCAGGACAATGGAAGCCACTAGAGGGCTTTAGAAATGGAATGACCTGCTGAGATTTCTGTTTTTAAAAGGTTACTCTGGCTGTGTTGTAGAAAAGAGGAAAGAATCATGCAACAGTGCATCAGGGAGACTGCTAGTCCACTGTCACCACCACCCAAGAAAATGAGGACAGCAGCTTAGACTCAGGTTGAGACAAGAGGAATAGCAAGAAGTGAAATAGGAATTCAAGAGCTGTTTAAAATATAAGAGCCCAAGCCTGATGATCAAATACAACAACGTTGGTGAAGAAAGGAACCAAAGATAACACACAGGCTCCAGCAACTGGTGGAGGAGGACACCATTTTCAGAAATGTGGGAGCCTGGGGGTGGGGATGGGGAAGGCAGAAAGGGACATCAAAATACTGGTCTTGGGCAGGCTGAGTTTTAGGGACCAGCAAGATGCTTAGATAGAGATTTTCTAGGTAGTTTCAGGAAACATTCTCAGGTTTGAGGATACAGATCCTCTCAAATCATTGAAACAAAACATATTTAGTCTGTGAGTGACAAGGGCCTATTGTAGAATAAAGCAGAGGACCAGTGGAAATGAAGATTTTTAATTAAATATAAAGTATATATTTATACTACATAATATTTTAATATTAAATATCTTAATTAAATATATTGATGTTATACATTCATTTAACTCTGTCTTATGGTTATAACTAGGTATGCCTAGGCATTTTGAAGTATGAATAATCTCTGAAATTACCAAATTCTTCCTGAAATTTGGGGATTATTAAAGTAGGAAAACAAAAAACAACTGGTAGGGTCTCTCAACACTTCTAAACATTAACTGCCTAAAGTACATAAACCAGGAGCAAAGGAAATCATCTTCAGGAAGTGGGACTGTCCTTCCATACAGAGTGTTAGACTGACGTAGGTATGACATACATGTGAGTTAGGAGGGCTCTGATAATCACCTATAAATACTATTCACTGAAATTCCAGAGGTGCTGGCAGGGTTGGTGTTGTTGACTTTTGGAGGTTCTCGTGAGTTTTGGTCACTTTCTTGTTGAGTCTCCATTAATGTGAGGACACTTGCTAAGATGAGCAGTGGCCTATTAGGCAACTGTGGCAAACGATGGCTGTGGATGATGGCTATTGGGTAATGTTAGAGATGTCCCCTCAACAATAGGTAGTAATAAAGTCCACAACTCCGTGGGATGAGCTAGGGAGCCCTTCAAATAAGAAGTATTCAACAACTATAAGCACCTACCATGTGCGGGGCATGGTACCGGTGAGCATTAAAAAGGGGGCAGGGGCAGATACCAATGAAATTTAAAAGAAATAGTACGTGAATCAGAGACAGTTCCTGCCTCAACTCCACCTATTTGTACTCCTCCACCAAGTCTGGTTTTTGTTTTTGTTTTTGTTTTTGTTTTTCCATATTCTTGTGCCTTTGCTCAAAGGCTGCTCTCTCTGCCTGGAAAGCTTTTAATCTGTTCCTGTGCCTTCTCTGACTCTAAGGACATGGACTGCGTTGCTTCTCTCCTGTCCTTGGCGCCTGGTTGGAGCTGTCACTGCACTATGTTATTGTCAGCTGTCTGCCTCCCTCTCATGAGTATGAACTCCTTGAGGGCAGAGACTGGATCAATTTCTGTTTCTCTTTTTGTAATCTTACCTTTCAGCACAGACCTGTCCCAAAGCAGGTAGTTGGAAAATGTATGTTGAATAAACAAACACAAATAATAGCATTTTCAGGAAAAAACCAAAAGGGAAAAAAAGGTTGAAAGAGGAAGCTCTATTTTCACTGAAAAGGGAATTAGCAGTATGTTGGGAGACAGAGTGTATCTGAGTGCATTTGACTGGGAATCAAAAACTATGAAAAAAAAATTCTCCCCAAGGTAGAAATTTTTTTTAAACAAAAAATGCAAAGTTTCAAAAGGCTTGTATTATTGTTGACTGTAAAAACAATTCTCAAAAACACAATGTGACCAAGTAAAAATTCCAAAATATAAAATGTTGATGCTTGGAACACATGTGTGATTGGATTTTTTTTTCAATGTAGAGAAAATTTCAAAAAAAATAAAAATCTAAATTATTCAGTCTAGCCAGGGTTAGGTGGTAGTGTTTGATCACTCAGCAGAATTTACCCAATAGATTTAAATTTATGGAGGATACTTGCAGGGGGATCCAGTGAACTAAGATCATTCACGAGTTCTGATTATTATCATAATCAGAGTGATTTGTAACAAATATAGTAGGATATCTAAATAACCATTGATTTTAAGGTAGTGTCCTTGAGAAGCCATAATTTTTTTTCAGTGATGCTGCCACACAGCAAAAATACTTTAATCCTTTCCCTTCTGGATCCATTTTCAGAGTCATTCATGGGACACCCAACATTTGGGAGAAAAAAATCATGTGAGGCTATATTTATTCTGGGTTGTCCCAATGAGAAAACTAAAAACATATGGACTGGCAGGGCGCGGTGGCTCACGCCTAGCACTCTGGGAGGCCGAGGCGGGCGCATTGTTTGAGCTCAGGAGTTCAAGACCAGCCTGAGCAAGAGCAAGACCCCGTCTCTACTAAAAATAGAAAGAAATTAATTGAACAACTAAAAATATATAGAAAAAATTAGCCGGGCATGGTGGTGCATGCCTGTAGTCCCAGCTACTGGCGAGGCTGAAGCAGAAGGATTGCTTGAGCCCAGGAATGTGAGGTTGCTGTGAGCTAGGTGGACGCCACGGCACTCACTCTAGTCTGGGCAAAAAGAGTGAGACTCTGTCTCAAAAAAACAAACAAAAAAAAAAAAACCAAAAAACATATGGACTGATTTTTCAAGAGATCAGTTTCAATACAATAGAAAGAAGAATTTTCTAAAGATTTGAGCCATCCAACAATGGAATGAGTTTTTGAAAATATGCTATTTTCACTAAAGATGTTCACAGGCAGACACTAGATGATCACTTACAGAAGTGAGCTGACAGGGAATTCATGTATTTCAAAGTCTCTTTGAAATCTAAGAATTTTTGATTCTAAGAATATCTGAGTAATTATTTTATAGTCACACTAAACGAGTATTATAATCTGCATGCATCAAGTCGCTACTTTCTCACATCTGTACTCAAACGTTCCTTTATTACAGAGATCATCCTACACAAATAGTACCCCATGATCTTTCTTCCTCCTTACCCTGCTCTATTTTTCTCCAGAGAACTTCTCTCTGGTCTATTCTGTATTTATGTGTTTGTTTATGTATTGTCTGTCTCTACGAACTAGAATGTAAGCTCCATGAAGGAAGGGACTTTGTTGGTTTTGTTCACTGCTCTAACCCCAGCAACTAAATTAGAATCTAGTATGTAGTGTGTGTTTAGTAAATTGTCAAATAAAAATTGGCAAAAAAAAAAGATAAAAATGTTACAGCAAAATTACAAACATAAGAAACAGAGAGTAAAACACAATTCCAGTATTTTTTTGTACATAATTACATACCCCAAAACTTGCACAGTGGTCAATATATCAGACATGCTCAATAGATAATTGTTAAAAGAATGAACTTGTGCTATCATTTATATGTATTTTTTCTTTTTTTTTTTAAGCACACAGTTTTTTACATGGTTGTAATCCTCATTCATCTTTTTTATCTAAAATGTCTTTATACAGCTGAGTAACTCATCTCATACACCAGATTTGGCTGTCATTACTTGATGTCATTGCCAAAACTCAAACCCATTTCAAATCAAAAAAGATGTTTTGCCACTGAGGCTATACAAAATTATATGCTACAAGCTATAAAAAAAACAATGAACTCATAATTTCTAATTTCATCATCATCTCTCTTATTAGCATCATTGAAAAGTGTCATAGTTATTTTTGGAGGCAGAATACCACAATGAGTTAAGATCAAAATAGCCAAAACATTCTTGCAAAAGAACAAAGTTAGAGGACTCACACTTCTAATCACAAAGCGCAAAATGAACTGCAAAGCTATGGTAATTAAGACCACATGGTATTGGCATAAGGCTAGAGAGATCAATAGAACAGAGTTAACTGTCTAAAAATAAATATTTACATTTATGGTCAATTAATTTTTCACAAAGGTGCCAAAGTAATTTGATAAGGGAAAAGATCGTCTTTTCAACAAATAGTGCTAAGACAATTGGATATCTGCATGCAAAAAGATGAATTTATACCCTTACCTTTTACATACACAAAAATTAAGTCAAAGTGAGTAGAAAGTACAAAAACCTAAAACTACAAAATTTTTAGAAGAAAACATGAGTAAATCTCTGTGGTCTCGGATTTGAAAAAAATTTCCTAATACCAAAACACAAGCAATAGAAGACAAAAATTGATAAATTGGACTTCATCAAAATTAAAATTATTTGCTCTTCAAAAGGCACCAATTATAGAGGCCGGGCACGTGGCTCACGCCTGTAATCCTAGCACTCTGGGAGGCCGAGGCTGGCGGATCGTCTGAGCTCAGGAGTTCCAGGCCAGCCTGAGCAAGAGCGAGACCCCGTCTCTACCAAAAATAGAAAGAAATTAATTGGACAGCTAAAAAAATATATATAGAAAAAATTAGCCGGGCATGGTGGCTCATGCTTGTAGTCCCAGCTACTTGGGAGGCTGAGACAGTAGGATCGCTTGAGCCCAGGAGTATGAGGTTGCTGTGAGCTAGGCTGATGCCACGGCACTCGCCCCAGGCAAGAGAGTGAGACTCTGTCTCAAAAAAAATAAATAAATAAAATAAAAAAATAAATAAAAATAATTTAAAATATTAATATATATATATAATCAAGTTTTGGTAAAATCTCATATATGCTCTTAAAGTATATTTGTTGATAGAACTTTTTCCTTGTTTTGATTTTTTATATTTTAATTTTCCAAAATAAAAATTTATGAACTCAAAAATTGATTTGAATTGGAATTTTTTTTTACGTCTAAAAAAACTTCTATGGTTAATTTAAGAACATTATCTCATTTTTAAACACTACAGACAGAAGATTTTCAAAATTTGGGGTGACAGATAATTATTTTGAGTAACTGACACAGCCGGTTCTTTTCTAGTTCATAATAAACATAGTTTTTACAGCAATGACAGCCTCATTGGTGAGCTTTCTGAAAATGAGTGCTGTGGAATTCCAGACTTGTTACACAGCATCGATAATATAAACTAGCTATTAAACCCCTAATCACTGAAACCATTAGTGAAAGTTTAAATAGCAAGATTCATCTGTGATGCTAGACTGTAAATTCTGTTAGGGTAAGAGCTGTTTCTCTGCTGTTTTTCTTTGTTTCTTACATATCTGGCATACTGTTCACTGTTAAATATTTATTGAATGAATGCCTTTCATTTTTCCTCAACTGATTTCACAACAACATTATAAAATAGGCAGGCCAAGACAATTTGTCCCATGTTCTAGATAACACAGTCAAGAACTGAAGTAGTGACTTGTTCAAAGTTACGCAGTTATTAAATGGCATAGCCAGTGTGCCTTCAACTACATAGAACTATTTCTAATTTAAATCTCAAGCTCAAATTTGTTTTTATTTTTTGATATTTTTATTTTTAGATTTCAGAATATTATGGGGTTACAAACATTTTGGTTACATATATTGACTTTGCACCGCCCAAGCCAGAGCTACAAGCGTGCCTATCCCCCAGACACTGCGTTCTGCTCCCATTAGTTGTGAATTTACCCATCCCCTCCACCCAGCTCCCATCTGCCCGGCACTGGATGAATCTCACTCCCATGTGTGCGCCTAAACGTTGATCAGTTAGTGCCAATTTGACGGTGAGTACATGTAGTGCTTGTTTTTCCATTCTTGTGACACTTCACTTCAAAGAATGGGCTCTAACTCCACCCAAGATAATATAAGATGTTCTAGATCACCATTGTTTTTTTATAGTTGAGTAAAAATTAAATATACAGTTGTCGTTAAACTCATGGCACTTTTCAGTAGTGCATGAGGGCTAAAGAAAACAGTAATGCAATAACTGTTTATTGAGCAGCACCTTTGTGCAGAGCACTGAGCTAGACGCTATGAGAAACATAAAGATACATTTACTTAAAGATTTTAACTGTTAAAAATGACTTTCCAGTGTTGTTCCTTTCGGCAAACCTGGGAGGTGTGGGAATGGGTAGTGACAGCAAATGGGAACTAGGTCCCACAGGGGAGAGCGATGGAAATGTTCTAAAATTAGTTTATGGTTATGACTGTACTGCTCTGCAAATTTACTCAAATCATCAACCTGTAAACTGAAATGAGTGAATTTTATGGTATATAAATCATATTTAACTAAAGGTGATTTAAAGAAGATCTTCTCGTAAGGATTTTATTAATGAGAAAGCATAGGCACCGTAAGATTGAGTAAGTAAACATTGTCCAGTGCATTTCTTCTAAGGCAAACCTGAACACAAACCTATTCATTCTTCATTCAGTGAGCTTTCCACTAAACCACAAGGCCTCAAAGATCTGAGTTCACACTACAAACCTTCCCTAGGTGATCTCGAGCAAACATATTGCATCTCCTAATGCTTATTTCCAGAGGCTTTCCAAATCTAGCTGTTGTCTTATTTGCTTCCATTAGCTATAAACGTATCTTTTAGCATCTACTATCTCTATGTGCCTCAAATCCAATATTTCTAAAACTCATAAACTGCTTCTCCTCTATGTAAATAGCAAACCAATGTCAATACCCCACCAGAATCCTAGCAGTTCCCTTGATGATTCTCTCTCCCTCCAAAAGGACTCCGATCACTTTCCAATTCAAAACAGATTTTTCTTCCTTTCTCTCATCCACTCCTCATTTCACAACCAGATGACTGCATCAGCCTCCTCACTGGCCTCTGTGCCTCCACTCTGGCCCCCTACCCACAGCTGTCAGAGTAATAGTCCTAAAATGCAAATCTGCTTATATCATTTCCCTGTTTAAAATTCTTTAATGATTCTCCCATAGCTTTGAGACTATAGTTCAAACTTTTTAAACTAGCTTTCACAAGTTGGTCTATGCCTACCTCTCCAGCTTCAACTCCTGTTCCTCCCACATAATCATCTCAGCCATTCAGAACAATTACAAGTCTTGGAGCATATAGCATTCCCTCCATTTCAAATGCCCTCTGCCCCACCACCTTCTTTGTCTAGTTAATCCTCTAAATTTAGCCATACGTTACTCATTCAACACACCCTCCCTTGATCCAATTCCCACCATGCCTCCGTAACACCTTGAACCAACCTCTAACATAAGAACTTATACTGTTAATTTACTTTTATCTAGTCTGAAAATTCTAGGAAAGCAGGACAATGGTGGTATTTTTTTCTGAATTTGAATCCCTAGTACATAGCACAGTGCCTACTACACAGTAAGCACACAAAAAATAACCATTTGCTGAATAGATGAATTAACCAAATCAGGGCTAACTGGAATGATGTTGACCCTTTCTTAAAAAAAAAAAATTATACATAGTTTTAATTTGTGTGGTCAAAGGACATAAAATTTCAATTAAACAGAAAGAGTAAGTTCAAGAGATCTAATATACCTCATGATGACTGCAGTTAATAACAATATATTACACATATAAAAATTGCTAAGAGAGTAGATATTTAAGTGTTCTCAGTATAAAAAATAAGTATTGAGGTAATGCATATATTCAATAGTTTGATTTAGCCATTCCAGGATGTGTGTATACGTATACACATGAAAACATCATGTTGAACACCATAAATATAATTTTTGCCAACTAAAATAAAATTTTTGAAAAAATAAATAAATTTCCTTCTTCCCTAAAATTTTCAATATGAAATTCAAGACAAATCCATCAAGAAATGTGCCATATTTGTCTCTATTTCTTGTTTCTGCTATTGCATCCTTTTTTACAATTTAATTTTAAGAGACAGGGTCTTGCTCGGTCACCCAGGCTCAAGTGCAATGGGTCTCACTATAACCTTGAAGTCATGGACTCAAGCAATTCTCCCACCTCACCCTTCCAAGTAGCTGGGACTACAGGCATTCCCATCACACTCGGCCTCCTATTGGCATTTTAAATATCAGCCTTGACTTGCTTTTCCTCTTTAAATTTTCATATAGTTTTACATATTTTGCCTAAAGTCTTCTGTAAAATATACACGGCTTTTAATGGCTCTTAATTTCTTCCTTTATAAACTGCTGGTATTTTTAAGAACAAAAAAACTTTAGAAAATCTTTTTGTTGACATATTTCTGCCCTTTAATAAGTAGAGGATGGCCTCAAAAAGTCTGTTACCAATATAATAATGTGTGATTCTCTACTAATATAAAAAATATTGTTATATTGAGAAAAAAATAAAAATTAAATAGATAGAAAGACTCAGTTTATGTTTACATGATGGTCATATATTAAATTATAAGATCTTTCAATGAGAATCAGTCTCATTTTCAATTTCTCTATTAACTCTCTATGTTTAGAAATTATATTTTTCAGTTCAAGAGATGCTTTGAGTGTGTGTTCTTTAGCCCTTAGGAATTTTTATCATGCCTAAATTGATTTTTTAATACTTTTCCTCCCATTAATTATTATGCCTCTGTAATAGCCACCTGTTCTAGCTCAACTTAATTTCTATCTTGCCAGTAACTATGCCCCCATTAAAAGGCTTGGGATCTTCCCCTGCTTACTCATTTTCATGAATAAAAGTTTCTTAACATCTGGCAATTTGGGTTATTCAGGATTTATCTGGCACTGGCAGCTCAACAGGCATTGGAAGATAGTGTGGCCCAGTAGAATCAAGTTGGCAGACTGGGACTCTCTTTTGATAGATTTGGAGGGGAAACAAGGAGGGTTTGAAAAATTTCTGTGTTTCAAAAATTTCTACAAATGGGAATGGTGATTCTCACTTTAGCAAGCATCACAATCACCTAGAAGGCTTGTTAAAGATAAAACCAGTAGTTAGGTTCCAAACCCAGATTATCTGATTCCAAAAGTAGGGAATGGACCCTCAAAAGTTGCATTTTTAACAAGTTCCCAAGGGATGCTGATGCTGCTGGTCCAAAGAACCACATGCTAAGACACCTCCCCTTAGCCCCACACTGCAAATCATTTTTGATGCTGCTAAGAAAATGGGAGTAACTAGATTCTCTCAGAACTGTGTGGATTAAGTGTCAGAATCTGTTCTTCCTATTCTTTTTGTTTTGTTTTATTTTTTGTTTTTAGCTATGGCTGCTGGAATGGGACTCCCTATTCTGAAAGATAAGTCTGTTCTACCAATTGATTCATTAACCAGTATATATACCTTTGGAAATACGTAATTGGTGGTATTCATCTCATAAATCATCTACCCAGCATCCAGATTTTAATTTGAGGCAAGTGCCATACTTTATACTTAAACCTTCTTCAACAGCTTTCAAAGTAACAGCTTTATTCGGCTCTCTGACAGGTTCCAAAATTGGCTTCAACATGATTGTTTGGTTTCTGGAGGAATATCAGCAGGGAGTTGTGATAAAGAGGGAATCAGAAATATTTACTCATATTGCTCAAACTTTCCTTTCCTGGGAGTTTATCTCCACCTGTTTTCTATCACAACTTGCTAATTTTCTATACTACCTGCTTCTTTGGCTCAAGTAGTAGTTTTCAACTGGGGGCAATTTTGCTCCTCGAGAGACATCCAGCAAAGTATGGAGACATTTTTGGTTGTCACATCTGGGGAGAAATCTAATGGGTAGAGGGCAAGCATGTTACTAAACATCCTACAATGTACAGAATAGCCCCCATCCCATGCAACAAAGAATTATCTATTCCTGAAGCTGCCCTTTACAAATCAATAAAGGGTGCAAGGCGAGAACTGTGCGTAAAACTCTGAAAAAGCACAGGTCTAGCTAAAAATACTGATAATAATTCCCCACTGTCCCCTGTTTGTTTCTCTATAATTGCTACTCCGGATTCACACAGCTGGTAGACATAAAGATTCTTAACGTTCTCCGTAGATAACATCGCCTTTTTGAAACCTAAAGGTAGTTTCTGAGATACCTTCTTAGGTCTTACGGTCCACAAGCCTAAAATATTTACTATCTTTTCCTTTACAGAAAAAGTTTGCATTCTAAAGTGTAGTCCCTGAACCAATGGCATCATCATCATCATCATCATTTGGGAACATGTTAGAAACACAAATTCTAGGAACCCACCCCAGATATACTGGCTTGGAAATTTTGGGAGTGGGCCCCAGTATTCTGTATTTTAACAATACCTTCAAATGATTCCGTTTTAGGTCAAAGTTTGAGATATTGCTATATGGTTTTATATTCTACAAAATATTACCCAGACTAGCAAATAATTAATAATGTGATAATTATTTCTTTTCTTATAATAAAATAAGGTGCATTTAAGTATTGAAAAAATATATATCTATATGATTAGCTGATTTTACAATAAGGCAGGACTCAGATGAATATAGTCCACAAACTCTTATCCCAAATCCCAGAATCCAACATGCTCTGAATCGTTATTTTTGAAAAATTATTTGGTGGAAAAAAGTGACTTGATTTGACCTGAGCTTGTTTATGGTCCTTATCCATTTTAGTGTGAATATTTAAATGTTTCACTATAACTAACAATATTATATTGATTCATGCCCAGCTGTTACAGATATAATCCGAGGTCCTGCCACAAAAAAGGAGCTGCTTTATGACAGACTGAAGGCCTGAAGCCATCTATAAAACTTGAAAATATTTTTTTTCCCAATCTTAATGGGATACAGATTTGTGACCTCTACCTTGGGTCTAATGAACTATTAATAAAATCTCCATTCATATATTCTGAGCTACTGTACTTCCAAGTAGCACTCCAAATGATTTTGGTACCAACCAGGCCCTGAAAAAAAATAATTATACAAGACTTTTTAATTTTTAGGATCAAAAAATAAGTAGAAGTCAAAATATTTTTGTTTCTTTTTGTTGTTGTTTGGCTTTTTAAATATAGGACTCTGAAATAATAAAATATTGTGGCTACCCTAGAAAATGGAAAATTTTAAGTTTTCAAACCATAAGGATTCCACAAAATATCATATCAGTTAAGATGAAAACCCACTGACCTTGGCTTAAATCAATGAAAACATTTGTGATGTGCTTTCGGTCACAGTTTAGGGGCAGATGACTCTGCTTTGGTTGCCAGTATCATCATGGATACAGCCCCAACCCGCCCTTCCCCTTTGCCATCTACCTCCATCTGGTCTCAACATGGCTGCTAAAGCTTAAAGAATCGGGCCCTTCTCACATGACAACCACATCCAAAGAAAGGAGCAAAGGGTTGCTGAAAAAGTGTTTTCACACCTCTCTTTTGTCATGGAGGAAAACTATTACCCAGAAGTTTTCAGCAGATGTCTTATTGTGTCTTATTGACTCTAACCAAGTCCTATGCCCACTCTTAGAGCAGCTATTGACAAAGTATGATGAGAAGATCATAACTGGCTTAAACTATGATTTTGAACTGGGCACGTTACTATCCGAATTAAATCAGAGAATGGAAGTGGTATCTGATACAACCATGAGCACTAATAAGTTACTGAATGTAATTTATGATCTAATGATTATAAATGTACTTTAGGTTGCTATAGTTCTGCGGGTCATCCATATGAGCATATTTCCATTTGATTTCTTTCAGAGATACCTATTAAATCATGAGCCTGGGACATTTTATATATGTGTCTTACTTTCTTTTGCTTAGTGTCTTCACCTTCACTCCCCTTTTCTTCCAAACTTGTAAATCTATTCATCATTCAGTTTAGAGATTTGCCTGTCTTCAGATATTTATAAGAAACCAAGTTTAAGAAAATTAGGGCATTTTGTCAAAAGTCAATTAACATATTTTGGAACATGCAAATTTTATAAATTGCTTAAATATCTCAAAGTTCCATGAGAATATTTTCGAATACCATTTATTCAAGAATATGTAATTGTTTTTTTCTTGAAGACAAGTGATTTTTTGGTATTAAGGTCTCCAAATTCTTTTAATAATATTTTAATTCTATGATTATAAAAAGTGAATAGATAATATAGTCAAATAATTCATATCAGAATTCTGAAATTATGTTAATTCATTTACTTCACATTTAAACTTAAGATTTTATTCATCTTGAAATTACATTAATGACCAACTGCAAAGAATTCAGGTCTTAATTTTTCTTTCTTAACATGAGGATAGGTTATAATCAATGAGACAGGCTTTGTCCTTTTATTAATCTAATCAGGGTGACACATTTGTGACACAGATGACCTTCAATAAAAATGATTCACATTGAACTAGAAAATGGCTTTTCCTCTCTACAAGAGCTTCTTAGTGACATTTCTGATTACAACCAAATACAATTTTTTATTAAAGTATAAAATGTTGGTGATAGTTTCATTTAAGAAAAGCAAGTTCTTTTTATCCATTCTTTTTTTAAAAAGTGACCGTCATAGCCAAGAAACAATTTGCTCCTTTCTCATTGCAGGGCCAAAGTCATAATTTAATTATTCCAGGAACTCGCTTATGGGTTATGAGCTATTTATAGTGATTTGACATTGTGCCTTAACGATGTTATTGTCAATTGTAGATGAGATTTGTGAATATTTCTACTCTGTAAATTATTAAGCATCAGAATTCTGTGTACAGTTTTATAGAAGTTGATAACTATATTCATCTTTTTAACGTGTACAATTTTTCAAGTTTGACAAACTTGAAAAAATATATAGTGCTAATATATAGTGCTAAATATATAGTGCCATTTACTAATTATGAACTGCCTAGGAATCTTGAAATGACTATTTTTAATACTTTATTTATAGGACTTTGTATTCCCTAGTTCCCTAACAGCAAGAATTAATGAGTATGAACAAGTAATCAAACATTATCTGTGTTAAAGTATGAAGTGAAACATAGTTTCTCCTGCCATAAATCTTCCTGTCCATATGGTAAAGGTACAATATTGGCAATGAAGCTTGTAAGTCCATCTGGACAGATCCTAATTTGCCTGGATAAGACAAAGCTTTCTAAATCAACCCATCTGTTTGTATGCCTTAAAAGAACCTGTAAATAAAGTAAGGCAATATGTACATGTGAAAAGAGATCAGAGTTATCCTTGACATTGATTAGCACAGTATGGAGTCAATTAGGAACATGTATAGATAAATATCAAATGTGTTATTTTTGTTGTCTTGGACCAATAAATGTCCCCTATGGCTTATAAAGGATAGCTAATGTATGTATTAATCATCAAGGCCCACATTTCATAAAACTAGAAAGGACCCCAGGTTTTTGTCAGTTGGGCCAGCTACTCTTTCTGGTTGTCTGTTGAAAAACTTGCACTTGTTGCATTTATCAGTGCATTTGGTAAAATTCTTTCAGAAACATTTAATGGGGTGCACCTTAAGAGAATATAAGAAATGGGTTTGAATAGATTACTCTGGGAAAAATATGGAAAGATGTGTTGAAAAAAGTTGTTAATATTTGCCTTTTATGAAGTGGCTTTCATACATTGTTGTGGTAGTCAGAATTCTAAGACGTCTCCCATGACTATTTTGGCCGCTATGTATTAATCCTGTAACTATATTTCTTTACAAAACGAAAATGATTTTGCCCACATAATTAAGGTACTAATCAGTTGACCTTTAAAACAAGGAGGTAATCTAGATGGGTCTAATATAAAGAGTAGAGAGTTTTCGCTGGCTAGTAGCAGAACGGTAAGTCAGAGAGATGTACTCAGGCTGATCTGAAAAAAAAGTAAATGTGCAGATTTTGAGCTGCCTATAGGTGCTACATGGTAAGGAACTATGGGAGGAATCTAAGAGATGAGAGCAGTACCCGGTCAAGAGCAAGATAAAAATGGGGACTTCAGTCATCTAATTACAGAATTTCCATTCTGTCAACAACTAGTGAATTTGGAAAAGAACTTGGGACCTATTATCAGAACTTCAGACCTGGCCAGCACCTTGACTTCACCTGGTGAAACCTGAGCATCTACCTCATGCTTGAATTTCTGTCCTATAGAAACTGTGAGGTAATAAATTTGTCCTGTTTAAAGCTGCTAAGATTTTGGTAATTTTTTTTTTTTTTTTAAAGACAAGGTCCACTATGTTGCCCAGGCTTCTCTCAAACTCCTAGGCTCAAAGCGATCCTCCCATCTTGGCCTCCCAAAGTGCCAGTATTACAGGAATGAGCCACCATACCCAATCACTTTTTGGTAATTTGTTATATAGCAACAGAGAACTAATATAGTTGTTTATATGGCTGTTCTCTGTGTCTTGTTTCTGAACTGTCAGGTAAGTTAAAATGGGATGATGTGGGCCATTTGAGAAATATTAGCCCTTTAAGATTTAGTACAAAAGCAAATTTCTGCCTGTGTTGACATATTGTATGTTGCATAATATTAGGAAAATTAATAAAGATCACAAATTCTCCAATGATAGCTTGGCTTTACTCTATTTTAGTGATTGAGGCAGACATACAGTTCCAGTGGATAAAGTTTTTCTACGTGACCTGTTTTATATGACATTTTGAAAATGTTTTTAGTTTAAATTATTAGAATCTAAAAGTCCAACTATAGGATCAGATTGGTCACTTTAAAAAAAATATTTCCTCTGAAAACAGTTCTCTCATATAATAACCACAATTTTTTAAAAGACTTTGTCCCTCTCCTTTTAGTACTGACGTAGTGTTATCGCATATAGATGATAAATTGTCTGAGAGTGCCTTGACTTCAGGGAGATCACATTTTTGTTGTTGTTTATAAATTGGAAGCAGATACTGTGTTCTCAGAATAACTGATTGTTCTAGAATGATAACTAAGATGTCACTCTGCACATTTATCTGTATAATATAATGTTGCTATGAAACGAAGTGAATTAATCTAATATGCATTTAGTTATAACTAATATGGACCATGCTATATAGACATAAATAGTATTTCATACTCTTTGTTAAAACTCTACACAAATGTAATTTTTTCTTAATTTTTTATTCCTCTAATACGTATATATATAAAATCAGTTGATGTGACAAATTTCTGCAAACTATATACATTTAATCATAATAATTATCCTTATTAAAACACTCATATTCACAGACGTGGGCACTCACACTTGTTCTATATTGGATTCCTCAATACATTGGTTTCTCTTGAACCCAAACTTTGTGGTTACATTCCTGGTTCAAAGTCCACCGTTTCCAATTTCAGATTTTCCCTCAGGGTTCTCCAGTTCTTCTTGTGATCATGTGAGTATTCTCCCTTTTTCCTTAGACCATGATTTTGGGGTCTTTAAGAAGTAGAAACTCTAAGAGATAGAGTACTGCTGAAGCAGCTGGTGATTTTTGTGAAAGGCAGAGGGAGAGACCCAGGAAGGGTCTTTGATAAGATAAATGGACTAGGAAGAGAGTTTTGTCTGTTTGTTTTTTTATCAAAAAAGGAAAAAAAGAGACCTGTTTCTTTTCATCTTCCTCCCCATGTGAACATCAGAGTCAGGAATGAGTGCATACTAGGCTTATTTTAAAGGGATCTCTTACTCAAATAAATAATATCTACTATTATTTAAACTTTATATAGCTAGAAAGCCTTTCACATCAGAGTTAAGAGAAAAGATCTCTAAAAGGCAAGTAGATGGAAGAATTATCATATTTAAACAAACATATAGCATCAGATTATGTAATATCATATCAGATCTGTTGCCCTTTTGATAAGGTAAAAGGCCTGAAAACCACCAGGGTGTTGAACTGCTGAACATAAATTTGATTAAAGGTGATAAAGGAGCAAAAGGGAATTTCAGTGACTCACAACAAATTTCCTCACCCTGAGCAATTTGGCTAATTGCTGCACTATTTATCTTAATTTGTGTGAATAGGAAAGTTGAGTACTGCCCGTAAATAGAAGTCATATCTTTGTGGACCTGGGTACCTGTGCCACTTAGAGGAAGCTACATTTCACAACCAAGCACCTTTCACTGAAAATCTGCCTTCAGACCAGCTTTGGAGAGCAGGGCGCAGATAGTCAACTTCTACTCCATACAGTCTTCTCAAATGTTCTTGGCAATGTGTGAGCCCTATATTTTGTAAAAAAAAAAAAAAAAGAATGAAAATAAAATATTTTGATTCAAAGAGAGTCTCTGTTAAAGACTGGAAGTTTAACTGTTAGACATCTTCTTTGCATCTGCTGATCAGCTCTTGTGCCAAGGTATGCAGGAGAAAAGCAGTGCAGAGATAGAGAGGTATGACGTGGTATATGTAAGGAAGATGAGTAGAATAGTTATCCCCAGGTTTAGCATATCAAGGGTATTTGATCTCTCCATGGGAAATTTGGACACCTAGAGAAGTTGGCTGGGTTAGTGCTACCTTGTGGGTAGAGGACCTCCAACAACAAAGTGCTCTGGGGTTGTTCTCTATTTGCTAGAGTATGTGAAAATATTGAGTCGTAGCTGTAATCCTCATGGCAATCTGTAAAATGGGAGTGCTTATAGGACACTTCAAAGAATTCACACAAGAGACCCAGGGTAGAGCAAGCTCACAGGGAAGGCACCAAGGGTCAGCAGGGCTGGCCAAAGAGGCAATAAAATCTGACAGAGGAATTTAAGAGCCAACTAAGTATAAAGCCACATGTCCCTTTTCCCACCACACTGCCCATCTCTTCCTTGCTCTAACGCATACAAGGAAGCAGGATTTCAACAGAGAGGGGAAAGAAGGTATCTGAGGACCAGAATCATGTCCCATCCCTCACTGCACACATCAGGATATCAACTTAAGACTTTCAGGAGGTAGAAAGCAGATGGAACTTAACCAGTTTGAACTCACAGATTTGACAGAATGGATCAATAAATGGTGGCAATTTGAGTTATCTGACTAAAACTGCAGTTAGAAAATAGGAATTCAAGCTAGTGATGGAAGGATATAAAATCATTTTCTATCTAAACCACACTGAAATGAGTCTGATTAAAAACAAAACAAAATGAAACAAAACACAAAAAAGGGTCACTTAAAACTCATGAACTAGTTATATTTGTCAATACCCAACTTGTGAAATAGTCTAGATGTCCAATTGACAAAGATTAATTTTTGTTTGCCCTGGTAGTGTAGGAAACTACCCTGAGCCCTCAACTAATTTGAAACTGTAATTTTATAGAATTTCCTTTTTTTCTAGAATTCTGTTTATTTGAAGTTTGAGGAAACTGAATAAATACAGAAAAATAATGATGTTCATTATTTTCCCCCAATGATTCAAGTAAAGGTGAAGCTATTTGATTCTATTGCTTAGATTTCATGAAACCTGTTACAAATTAAAACATTAATATAAGGTGACTTTAGTACCCAAACCAATTGCTTTATTGATTTAAAAAGAATATTTTGGAGGTAATCCCAACAACTGCATTAAATCAAAAGTACATATTAAAAATCACAAATATATAATTATGAATTTAACAAATGTATTGCCTCTTTGAGAATTTGATCTGTATTCTCTTACCTTATGCTTGTTTTGGCATGTTATTTCTGCACATGAATTCAGAAACTGTAGTTTTGTGCAAAATGTTCTAATCATAAATTGTTGTCTTGACATGGAGCCTTGGAGGAACTGATTTCAAATTTTCATCATGTAGTTTTAGTACACCTTCTAATTCTGACAAGAAGTGATAACTTCAGCAACTGCTGAGTATGTTTGCAGAGGATGGGAGTACCATAACAACTAAGCTTTAGAGATTTAGACTTTATCTATAATTGACAAAGTTGGGAGAACAGGATCTTTAAAGATTACATACTTGGCTTTAAAACAAAAATAGTTTTTGAGTAAAAACAAAATCTCAGAACCACCAAATAGACAACAGAACATTAATCACAGGACAGTGAGATTTCATTTTCCTGTTGAAACAAATCAAATCTGTTCTCCTAGATAGTCACTAAGTTTTCTAATTTGTGAAATGAAGAAAAGCTATTCATGTTTCACAATTAGATAAAGGCAAATATTGAAATCTTTAACAAATCCCTGATGTTTTTAAGATATATGCTGATGAGATACAGAAATACTGATTGATTATAGTAATGACATCATAAAAGAAACAAAACCTGATGACAAACATTTTTCTCTGAGCAACGGTGAAGTGTTTGTGAACAGTACCTTTTTGGACAAAATTATAATGAAATAAAAAATGACAATTTAGAGGAAATACCTCCTGACTTAGATGAGTTTTAATGACTGTACCATAGATTCCAAAAGTTTCAAAAATACATAAAGTGTTAGGTGATGTGCTTAAATAAAATGTCAATATAATATGATATATAACATAAATATATTAATTTATTACAACTTTGTAAAATAATATTACTTTAATTATAATCATTGTATCTAAGCCGCATATGTTGTTGGCTGTGTTATGGTGAAAAGGGGATGAAGGGGCAAGTTCGAAGTTGACTATTTAAATAAAATAATGATTTTCAACTGGTCACATATTCAATCTGCGTGTCAGGTTCTCAGTGTGCATAATAAAAGTAATAATGACAACCTTTCAGGTTTTTTGGGAGGATTAAATTAAATGGGATAATAATGATAATCAATAGTGCTTAAAATATAAAAAGTCAGCAGTAAACTTATTTATATCAGAATCTCACCATATACATACTGTAATATTAGCTTTATTAGACTTCAATTTTATTAAAGTGTAAGAATTGTTAATATGTGCAATATTTCTTTCTCTTTTTTTTTTTTTTTCTTTGAGACAGAGTCTCACTCTGTTGCCCTTGCTAGAGTGCTGTGGCGTCAGCTTAGCTCACAGCAACCTCAAACTCCTGGGCTCAAGCAATCCTCCTGCCTCAGGCTCCT
The DNA here is from genome assembly GCA_963575035.1 of Avahi laniger. Classification (NCBI taxonomy): domain Eukaryota; kingdom Metazoa; phylum Chordata; class Mammalia; order Primates; family Indriidae; genus Avahi; species Avahi laniger. The sequence continues at coordinate 9,824 of CAUYSK010005290.1, read as the reverse complement.
GAATAGCTGGGACTACAGGCACACATCACCGTGTCCGGCTAATTTTATTTCTTAAAATATACATATACGTAACTCCATTTTGTTGTGATGAAAGAATACAAGTTATTCTACACATGAGTTTGGGGTTCTGGGTTGAATACCTAGATCAGACAACCCCAACAACAAAATTCCTGTGTCCTTTGCTCTGTTGAAAAAGGGCTTAAATTAGGGAAATTTATGCAAACATCACTACACCTCTTTCACAATTAGTACTACAGCACACTTCTGAGCTGTGGAGAATTAATTATATTAACTAATCTGTATTCCATCCAGATTGTTGCATTAATTGTATTTTTCTTTTTCCATGGATTTGACAAAAAACGGTACATCATGAGGCAAGCTTCCCGCTTCAAGGCTGGACTAATACGCACTAGGTAATAAGAGCATAAGAGATCACTGCAACACACACACACATATCCAGTGACGAGCAGGATCTTAAGTCTGTCTGCCAGTTATTCACTGTTGCTCCTGTGCCCTATAGAAATGGTATGACTCATTTCAAAGTGAAGGTCATTATACAATATCACCTAAATTATTCTGACACAAAATAATTTTCTAAATATAATTCTCCAAATATGTTTTGATCTTCTATGTAGTACTGTAACTATAAATGATTTAAATGAAGTATATGACAAGGTCCTCACCTTTAAGAGGCACAGTATTAAATATAACCAGAAATTGATATTTAAATTAGTTTAATCAAACAGATTAGGCAATCAATATTCTAGGCTATCAGACAAAGTAGAGATTAGCATTGATTCCAATAGTCACAGAAAGCTCTGCAGAAGGTTGATCAGAGTTGAATCTTGAAGAAGAGATAAGATTTAGATACGTGAAGAGGACTAAGAAGGTAATTTTAAGGAAGACAGTATGAGTGCAGTGAGACCACTGTACTTAAAGTGAACTTGGGGTTCCATGATGGGAAGACACAGAAAGGATGCTTGGGCAAACCTGGCTCATATGAGGCAGGTGAGGATACTATTAAGAGTGTCCTGAACTTAGAAAAATGGTCCATGGAATGGAAATAACTTTGGTCAGAAGAACAGGGTTCTGATTATCATGGATCAACTGGGGAATGAGGACAGATAGCTCATCTCTCAAACTAAATTTCTCATCTGAAATATGAGAGGTGGGGCTAGATACTCTGACAGTCATCCTGAAAGACCTGGCCAGCAAGCAGGTGCATAAGAATCACCTTTAAATAGAGCTTCCTGGTGTCTTTTTGAGATCTTGATTCTTAAATATCCTGAGATGTTTATTTTTAGCAATTTTTCCAGGAGATTCTGATATAAAGCTGAAGATTTGGAGGCACTGCTGCTGGTGGCATAAACATTTCAAGGTTGCATGACTCTTGTTCTGGCTCATTTCAGAAAAAACATAATGAACATTTCTTCTTCCTCTACTCAATTATGCAGCATTCATTATGGTGATTACTTGGTGCACTGGACTTCTTTGAAATAAGTAAAGTTTGTTTTTCCACTGGCCCTATTAATTATGGTTCTTAATTCAATCACTGGACATAGTATATGTTCATGGAGCAACTCAGTAAAAAGATCTGTTACTTGATGAAATGTCAGCAAAGCTTTTTCTGCATGGAAGGATGATGGATGTAAACCCCAGAGAGCTTTGAAAACTTCCTGCATCAGGCATCATGGTTTCTGCTTACATCCCCTGAGAAAGAAGAATTTCCCCTTGGTCTACCACTGACCCCTTTTCAAATTCTGTACCCTAAAAGAAAAACGAGAAAACATAATGTAACAGAAGATTTCTAGGGATATGTCAAAATGTGCAATGCGTTATGGCTGCCAGTAAAAGAAACGCTTGTTGGAATACTTAGGACTGAAAAAAATTAAGGAGAGTCTGAAAAATAAGCAGCTGCTTATAGACCAGGGTCCAGAAAACCATGACCAAGGAGCCCAATCTGGCCCACTGCCTATTCCTCTAAATACAATTTTATTGAAACACAAGCACACCAATTTGTTTAGATAGTGTCTGTGAATGTTCTCATATTAAAACAGCAGAGTTGAGTGATTCACAAAGCCTAAAATATTTACTATCTGTCCCTTTACAGAAAATATTTGCCAACCCTCTCTATGAACTTTCTTTGGCCCCTGATATATTTTAGTTTCACTGGAAGTTTGTGGGTAACATATATCTATAGTTGCTATCAGAATTGTTTGTCTTCTCTTACCCTAGTAGCATATAGAATAAGATAGCAGTGAAGAAAAGAATTACAAATAATAATCGTGGACTAAATGGACTATTTAATGAGCAAAGTCACAGGAAGAGAAATGGATGAACTGCAATGAAAACTCAGCATTCTTAAAAATTTTCAACTATAAAAATTATCAAAAAGAGGCAATTAATTTATCTTCTTTATCATATTCAGAGATCTTTAAACATCTGTTGGGTGATGGTCTCAGAAAATAAACAAAGATATAAACATCCCCGGATGCTAGTAGACTGTTTATAACAAAATGCCAAATGATCTAGAAGGCAACTTAGTAACCTAAATCAATGCCAAATGTGAGTTTTTTTTCCCCCTCATCACCCAGAAGAATAGAAATGATGATTTATTTGGTAAATCCAATATCATCCTGTACATTTTCTGATGAGATTTGCTGCTGATTTTGAGAACTGTTTTGAGAGAAAGCCTTGTCAACATTTTGTCAAACATTCTTATTAATCTGCACATTTCAAAATATATTTGTACAATTCCTAGAAATGCTGAGTTTTACTCTTCAGTTTCAATACAATATAAGGTACCTATCCATGATGCTAGTTCCTAACAATCCCCATGCACACTGAGCCTTTAAAATCAATCCCACTTCATTCGTTTTTCATCATATCATAGCAAACAAGGAACACAGAGTGTCTTATCTGCTTTGTCATTGCAAATTATGTTGTAAAATGTGCTGTTACAGTCAAAAAACCTGAATTTAAATTAACCAACAGGTGAAAGAACAATTTCCCCACATGCAGTGTACTTTAGCTTGATGGTGCTGGTTTTACCCTGGGTTAGCACGTAATTCTGCTCAGGTAATGAGCACAAACAGAAAAACATTGGGTAAAGGGATACAATAGGAAACAGAATTGACTTTCCAAAGATAATAGTAGGAAAATTAGAATATTTAAATAAAGAAGTTAATGGGAACGATATTATAGAAATGATTTTTTCCCTTAAAAATTTGCAATTTTGGTTGATCTCAAGAAAAAAGCCAATTTATTCATCTCACAGGGACTACAGCTGCTACTAATTTGTAGCTTTACAGGGTGGATACATGGAGATTGACCTCTGTCTCATCAGAAATTATTGAAAGTTTTACATGAGCCAGAGCACTGCTTCAATTTTTCATACTGTTGTGTATGAGAGTTTTGTTGTCAGCTCCTGATAATTCTTTTCTCCTGTGTCTTTCTTGGTTTTGTGCAATGCCCTTGTGAGCCAGCATTGTGTGCCATGCTCTCTGCTCTTGTGATTGCTGTTCATCATTGAATCTGTGATCTCCTCCTTGTCTGAACTTTTCAGTCAATGAATGCCTTGCAGAAGAATAAACAAGCTTCAAGTTGCCTACTTCTTAAGGATCAAAAGGAAAGAGTTAAAGCAGCTGACCTGTGATCCATTCACTTCTTGGTTAGAGGGAGAAGACTTCAGGAAGAAAAGAAGGTGACCTGAGGTAACCTCCTAGTCAACTGAATCTCCAGGAAAATAAACTAACACTATTTCTCAGGAAGAAGAGATCTTATCTCTAAAATGCACTTATCAAGATTTCCCTCATTCAGAAGCAGCTGCCAAATGTGGGGGAAAAAAAAGACAAAAAAAAAAAATGATTTCCCTAGTTAAGGATTACCTATGGTAAATAGAACCTCAAATCTATGAGGCATGGTTTCCTAAAGAATGTCGTGTAGGTGATATTACTCTCTAAAGATATACAATGGAGATATTTCACAATTTAAATGTTTACCACTGCATGAGGTGTTTGGGGGAACCTCTCCTAGAGCCATTTTTGTGGAGCAAAGGGGCATGTCCAATTGCAGGGAGAATCTAGGAAGAGGCCTTTGACATCCCTGAACTTCATTCATCTGAGCCTTTCATTGCTTTGGCCTTGATATTATTATAAAATAATACAGCTCGATATCATCATGATCTCTGATTTGTTTGATTTGGCAATTCAATCCTATGTGTTATCACAGGATTTTGGTCCCTTTGTGAAACTTCCTGGATTCGAATCCCTGTTCTTCCAATTACTAACCTATATAAATTTGGACATGTCACCTAATCCTAATCTTTCAGGTATTTAATTTCCTTACATTTAAAGTAGTGATGATGAATAGTTTCTATTTTGAACTAGTTCAAATAAGCCTAAAACAGTGGTTGAGTCAAAGTAGTATCATTAAGATTAAATTCAAGAAGTTCTTCCCCGTACCATTTAACATAAATTCTTTATGCACTGTGTACCAGACACAGTCTTAAACACTTCACAAGAATTATTTCTCTACTAATATCTCTGTGAAATAGAGCGCAGTATTTAAACAGAAATGGAAAAGAAGGCTGAGATTGAAGTTTTCCCTATGTACTTCCAAACCATATATTTCATCTGATATAAAATACAATTACATATAGTTTCCCTCATCCAAATTAATCTCTAGTTTCTTGCTACTCTAAATATGATCTACAACATCTGTTTCTCCTGAGCCCCACCAGAGATCTGCTGTATCAAAATCTACATTTTCATGAGATCTCTGTATAATGTTCATTAACATTAAAGTCTGAGAAATACTGCCAAGGCACGAGCTCTGTCTTCCTCTATGAAGCAGAATGGGCCTCGCATCTCCTCTCCAGGCTCCTGTTCTCCATCCCAGGGTTCAGCCAAGGGGAGGACTCATGTCTCAGAATTAGAGTTTTTCCCTGTGTTAGTTTCTGCTGTGAACTAAAGCTGGTTCTTTCCCATATCATTTTGTGAAAAAAAAATATTCCTATACTTACCATCTACCATGATTTATGATTAAATAATAATTTTTATGACTTTAAATTTTATGACTTTTAAATTTTAATCTTTGCTTCCATGTCTGAGAGTCATTTCATTGACGACTAGTGACAACACTAATAGTGAAAGAACATAAAATGGGAAATAAAGGAGGCACTTTAAGAAAAAGAGAATGTTTTTTATTTGAGCTATTTATCTCCTAATAAATTTGATATAAACTTTACTGAAAATCAAATGAATGAGACTCTTTCCTCTTTTATATAGAAAGATGGTAATATAGTAAATACAAAGGATAAAGCCTGATTATCCACAAAATCATGACAGTTTGAACATAACAGAGGGCTGAGGATTCTAGATAATGAATTAGCTGATGCTCAGGGAAAGACAGGTACAATCAACAGTAAAGAGGATGTGAGCATGAACTTGCTTCTGGCAGAGCACAGGTTGAAATGGAGTCATTATAGAAGCAGATAGGAAGAATTTTGCCAACATTTTTAATAAACTAGGAAGACTGAGTGGTCTACATCAGAGGATAGAACCTTGGTAGCTACAGAAGGAAGAGAGTTTGCACCCACTCACAAGATCTTTTTCACAGATCACCACCAGATGTTCATGAGATAGATTGTGGGCAGGGCAAAAGAATGCCAGACGTGGGGGTGTATAACTGGAGGAGAGAAACAACTATTGCTGTGAGAAATACATGAAGCCTAGCCCAGTCTCTTCCACTAAAGGAGAAAAAATTTAACTCGTTAGAGGAAGGAAAGCAAAATCCCTCACTGCCAGGATAAAGGTGACAACCCATTGTGACCAGGGAAGATAAAAGCAACAAAACCCTCTGCTCCTGGGGAAGGTAGTCAATTGTCCTGGGCCCAGACAACTGGACATCTCCGTGGAGGAAGGATAGCTGACCTGCCTACGGGGGCTCAAATCCCTTGGGGGCAGTGCACAAGGCATTCTGGGAAAAGTGAACCTCATTGGCTTGGCTCTGGCATTTCTCTGTTTTATTTTTAAATGATTAAAAAAAGTACCTTTTGAACTTTTTTTTTTTTTGGAGGGAGGACTTTCCATTTTCAAAATTGTGGGTGTGCATCTGCAGTCACAGTGACACTCAGGTCAGCAATCTGAAAACAACTTTTATTATGTTCCATGTGTATTCCTTTACTTTTCTCTAAAATCTAAAAATTTCTTAAGAGAAAATCACTCACATAACTATATATATCCATTTATATTTCAGACATAATTTTTTATTTTGGGTAGGTAAGCTACACATTTTAAAACTCTTCATATTTTTGATGATTTAATTTTGCTCAAAAATATCACTTTGGATAGCACATTTTGTGAATTGTGCAATTAATTGAAGTTACTTGCTCCTTGTCTGAAAGAAGATTCTGAGAATATAAGTGAGAGAACTAGCAATTAAGTGGTTTATTTGTCAGAAGTGCTCCCAGTATTTGATAAAAATAAATATTGCATATTTTAAATCAAATAAAATCAAATATTGCATATTTTAAATCACATACTTAATATAAAAATCCATTTTGTGTTTGAGCAACTCATGGCAAGGGGCCATACCCACTCCAGGCTCCATTGCAAATTAGCAAATCCTGAATATAACATTATTAATATTCACAGTCTTGCTATGAATTTCTAGGCTTTCTAGGTATCTCATATTTGCAAATGCTACAGTAAATCAAATGTTTAGAAATTTGGGGAGTTAGATCCTACCTAAGTTTCCTTGTGACATACAAATACAGGGAAATGGAAGCTTTCTTTTCCTTGCAAACATTTTGTATCTTATGCATTCAGAAAATAAGTTTAAGAAATTGTTCACACAGTTTTTCTAAAATTCAGTAGGCATACTTCTGTTTGCAAATTATATTTTAGTTTGTTTGATGCTACTTAGACTTCATTAAGATGCTTATTTATCTTCCTGTAAGATGATAATTTGATTTTTTTACAAGTGTCCTTGCAATATACTGATTTTTAGAAAGTCCAAAATAAAAATAATCATCATCATTAAAACAAATTTCAGGTCCACATTTAAAAGAAAAATTTATATGATAGAGAAAATCATAGAATATATATTTAAAAGTTAGACTATCCTTTTAATTAAAAAGATTTAACCTTTTAGAAAATAATTGGCAATAAAGAAGTGAAAGAATTATAGGGCATTTAGGTGTAACACACAAATTTGTGTAGTAAAGCTATTTGGTTGATTAATTTCTCTTCATCCCTTCCAGTTATGTTGAGAAACTTAATGACTTTCAGCAAACTTAAGGACACTTGATAACTTATTTTAATCAATTACTATCCTAAATATGTTAGCTGGGGATTAGATAGAATTAAATTAGCAAATTAGTCAAAATAACAACAATTGATGGGCAATTGCAAACTTGTATGATCTAAGAGTGGTTTAAGTGTTAGAAAACCTCTGAATAAAGTAGTATAATTTTTGTTTCCAAATGAAATAATAAAAAAAGAATATAGATTGAAATTTATGAAATTGGATATATAATATCCTAATACTCTACAGTAAACATTATTTTTAAAGTTTTGAAGGGGACTGATAAAACATTTCTTATGTTGTTTCCTGCCAAAACTAGAATATTGGAGACATTCTGTCAAATGTGATGTGACTTGACTCCTTCCAAGTTGATTATCCGGACTTTGTCTTGGGCACACAGGCTAAACTCTCATTTTCACTCGTCCAATTTAATTTTGTTCATTTATTTTTCCAACTTTTTCTTAAAACAACATTGAATCTAATGAAGGAGATGAGTACAATTATATACACATATAGATATAAGATATGATTCAAAATATTTCTAGGGCTATGTTTGTAAGAATTTTTTTCAAAACATTTGTGTTACATTTCACATTTTTTTCTTTTGAAGTCTGTTATAAATTCACAATTATTTCTAAAACCTCAAATTAAAATGTGCCTTTTATTGATCTTTATCTACCCCTTCTCCCTCACATCTTGATCCCTGATTCCTTCAGTAACAATGGATGGATTGTCATTCCCTCTACACATATGGCTGTTCCTTCTATGTCCTTGCAAGTTGTTGTTGGTGGCTTTACCTACCCTCTTTATCTGGCTGACTCTCAGTCACACTGAGCTCAGCTGTCCCCACCACAAGAGCCTTTCCTAATCCAGACTTGAGTTAAATGCTTCCTCCCACCATAATGTGCTCTCCTGTAGCTCCCAAGGCAAGAATCCTTACTAGTGTGAATATTCCCCTCTCTGCCACCAGACTGGGAGCTCGTTGAAGGCAAGGGCTGTGGATTAACTATGCATGTAGTTTCAGTGCCGAGATCACATTACCCTTAATAAGAATTTGTTAAAGAAATCAATTAATAGATGAGTAAATGGATGTCTGGATGAATTGATGAATAAATGAACAATTGGCCATGTTCACTCCATTCTCTTAGTAGAGTGATACTAAGAGCCATTTTAAGTAGTTTTGCCATTGTCATTTTCTGAAATACTCCGCTATATAATTTAAAATAACCCTTTTGATTTAATTTATATTCTGTGGAGAAGAGGAACCATAATTCATGTATATGAGAATCATCAGTTTTTCTGACATTCCACATCATTTGGATAAATCTGAGCTCATTTTCAACTGCCAGACATATTATGCTAACAGGTATATTTATATGTACTGTCATGGATCATAATTGATTTGGAGAAATACATTCTATTTTGATGAATAGAATCTGTTGGTTGGAGATATATGCTTAATGTAAATATGCGTATGTTCATGTCCAACTGGTAGGCAGAGAAAATACTTTTGTCTTTTAATATCATCGCATTAAGTGATTCTTGGGATTCTACATTTGTTTGAAAATAGCTAATGATTTTGAACTTTTTCCAGATTTTATATGTATTTGGAATGAGAACTGTTTTTTGTTCAAGAAAGCTCTATGGAAACAGCCCAAGTGTCCATCAGTACATGAGTGGATTAATAAACTGTGGTATATGTATACCATGGAGTACTATTCAGCTTTAAGAAACAATGATGACATAGCACCTCTTATATACTCCTGGAAAGGGCTGGGAACACATTCTACTAAGCGAGGTATCCCAAGAATGGAAAAATAAGCACCATATGTACTCACCATCAAATTGGTATTAACGGATCAACACATAAGTGTATATGTAAGAATTACATCTCTTAGTTATTGAGGAGGGGGGCGGCGGGAGGCGGGGCCGGGTATATGTGTACACAAAGAGTGCAATGTGCACCACGCAATGGGATGGACATATTTGAAACCTGGACTGAGAGGGGGGGGCAAGGGCAACACACGTAACCTAAACGTCTGTACCCTCATATCATGCTGAAATAAAAAAAAAAAGAAGAAAACTCTATGAATACATCATACTTCTTTCTGAAACAATCAAGCAAAAATACTGTCTTAATTCACTTTGTGCACAGACTTAATACAGTTTCCAACAATGAAAACATAAATGTTGATTATCGCTTTGCTCCATTGTAGTAGCCTCTTTTGTTTGATTACACAGCATGAAATGGTGTCACCCAAATTAAAAATGTAGGTTATTCAAAGGATTAAGGTTGTTAGTTCAGCCTGAAGAAATTTCAAGCTCACTCATATTAAGCATTTTATTTTATTATCACTCTACTGCAATGGTTATAATTTCACAATGGTTATAATTATATATGCTATTCTTTTGAAAGCATTTGTAATTAAATTGTTAAAAAATATACCTTACATGTCCACTAGACAATGGAACTTTTAAGACAGTAATTGTTAGTGCCTGACAAATTACTTGAAGAT
>CAUYSK010005285.1:0-24831 GCA_963575035.1 Avahi laniger | reverse complement strand
TTGGGGCTAATTTTCATCTTCTACATTGGTATTATGCTTTTTTAAATTTCAGAATATTACAGGGGTACAAACCTTTTGGTTACATACATTGCTTTTGTACCATTTGAGTCAAAGTTATAAGTGTGCCCATCACCCAGATAGTGTCCTGGCGATTGCCTCTTTGTGATGAGTCTTCCAGGTGTTCATTGAGATTTTTGTGTTTGGATGTCTAAATCTCTAGCATAACCAGGTAAGTTATTCCCTCAAATAGGTTTTCTAGCCCTTGTGTGTTTTTTTTATTCACCCTCAGGGATGCCTATGATTCTTATATTTGGCCACTTTGCATAACCCCATATTTCTCATAGGCTTCGTTCATTCCCCTTAATTTTCTGTTCATTATGTTTGACTGAGGAAATTTGGAAAAGTTGTCTTCAAGCTCTGAGATTCTTTCTTCTTCCTGGTCTAGTCTATTCTTAAAAATTTCCACTGTGTTTTATATTCCCTTAAATGAAATTTTCATTTCCAAGAGTTCTATTTGGTTTTTCTTTAATATGTCTATCTCTTTAGTGAATTTTTCATTCATTTCTTGGATTACTTTTCTGTTTCCTTTGAGTTGGTTTTTCATTTTCTCTTGAATTTCATTGAGCTTCCTTACAATCCATATGTGGAATTCTTTACCTATCATTTCAGTATTTTCATTTTTGTTGGTATATATGGCTAGAAAGCTGGTCTTCTCTTTTGCGGGTGCCCTTTCCCTCAGATTTTTCATACTTCCAGAATTCTTTCTGTCACGGCCCAGATTGCAGAACGGGGGATGGACACAGAAAGAAACACACAGACACACACGCAAGACGTACAAGACTGCAGTAGTCAATTCTACCAGTCATTTTATTTATATATTTTTTTTATGTCCGGCAGTTACTTCCTGGTATGTGGCTACCTTGAGCGCTTTGAGGAAAACACATTATCATTCCTTCCAGACGATTGCTCAAGGGAAGCAGACGTTTACTTCTTAACTTCTTTATCTCATTACCGTATGCAGGACAATGAGACGCCTTGGCTTGTTTGCAAGACCCCAGCCGCTTGGTTATCTGTCATAAAGTTGTCCATCATGAGGAATAGTGCTGTTTGTTCAACGGGCCGTGTCCGGACCTATTGTCCTCTGGCCCCAAGGAGAGCACATCCAGTTTCCCTGACTCTGGGCTTAAGCCAATTTTTGCCCAGGGACAGTCCCTCCAGTATATCCTACATTTTCTGAATCCATTCATCTGTTGATGGACATTTGTGTTGCTCCCACTTCTTGGATGCTGTGAATAGTTGCTGCAATGAGCATGGGTGTGCAAATGGTTCTTCAAGATCCTGCTTCGAACTCTTTTGGATACATATACACCCAGGGTGGGATTGCTGGATCATAGGATAATTCTGTTTTTGACTTTTTGAGGAAACGCCATACTGTTTTCCATTATGGCTATACCACTTTACATTCCCACCGACACTGATGACAGTTTCAATTTCTCCACATCCTTGACAACTCCTGTTATTTTCTATTCTTTTGATAGTGGCCATCCCAATGGGCGGATTGCTCTTTTCTTGAGATCTTTGTAGAAGTTGCTGGCCCTCTTATAGGATTTGAATTTGCCCTGAATTTTCTCTTTATAAACTAAATTTTCTCTTTTTTGTCTACCTATCCCTTGAAAATTATTTCTTTATTTTTAAAGTCCAGTAATTTTTACTAGTACATGTCCTGGAGTTGATTTTTATTGGTTATTATTTCCTGGTACCTGGTGCATTTTCAATCTGTAGATTCACACTTCTTTAATTTCCAGAAAGTTGTCTTGAATTATCTCTTTTCTTTTTCTTTTTCTTTTTTTTTTTTGAGACAGAGTCTCACTCTGTTGCCTATGCTAAAGTGCAGTGGTGTCATCACAGCTCACTGCAGCCTCCAGCTCCTGGGCTCAAGTGATTCTCCTGCCTCAGCCTCCCAAGTCGCTGGAACTACAGGTGTGTGGCATTATACTGAGCTAATTTTTCTATTTTTTGAGAAATGGGGTCTCACTCTTGGCTCAGGCTCGTCTCCAACACCTGGCCTCAAATGATCCTCCTCTCTCAGCCTCCTGGAGTGCTAAGATTACAGTGAGCCACAACACCTGGCCTTGAATTTTATCTTTAAATAATCTTTCTGCTCTTTTTTATCCCCCTAGTTTTCTTCTTTGAACACTCTATTTGTATTTTTGCCTGTCTTCTATATCCATCCTTTCCTTCCTACTCCTAATTTTTTAAATTTCTGTCACTTTGCTCATTTTTCTCCTTCCTGTCTTTTATGATTCTTCCCGTGTTGTTTAAGCAGTGCATGTTCTCCTGCTCTTGTTTCCCATTTTGCCTTCATTCCTGCTGTGTTTGTTTCTTTTCCTCCATTTCTTCCCTGAGCTCTGCTGACTCACGCCCCATCCTTCTCAGTTGTCTCCCCGCCTAGTTCCTGAGCTCTGTGGCCTCTGGCCTGTGCTTCAGTAAGGTTTTGTAGACGATGGTGGAATACTTGGTCACAACTTTCCACTGCTCTGTGGCAGTTCTTTTTCTTCCGGTGAGTGTCATTTGGATTCCCTCCTTTTGGATTTCGGTACCTCTGTCTGTAGTCCTGTGCTGGTTCCTTTTGGATCACTTTTCTTTGAATGGGGTGAGATTTCTCGGATTAGAAGGAGGTTCATGTGGGGTCAACACCATATTGCTGGTTAGCAGAAACCTTGTTTGTGAGTTTTTAGTCTTTACTACTCTCAGCCAATGGATTTGGAACTGGAGGGTTTTTCACAGGGCAAGGTTTCTCTTTTTCCACCTCACAGAGAGACTGCTTCCTGCAAATATGGCAGGCCTGCCAACATGGTGTATTTCTTAGAACTAAGCCAGGCTGGGCAGGGGGAGGTTCCACTGCCGCCTGGTGCCTTTATTCTGGCTGTTGCAGCAAGACGTCGAGATGTGCCCTCACCTTAGGGAAACAAACTTTGCTGGAACTTTCTGGAATCCACAGCTGGGACTACCTTTTCAGGTTCCTCCTGCATCTCCTGGCAGCCTTCCTGCTACTCTATGGTTCGGGGGTGCAGCCTTTTCCCAGTTTCACAGATGATGTGTTTGTTTCTGTTTCTCATCCTCCTAGTTGCTTGTGGGTAATTTCTGAGATGATGCAAGTGGAAAGCTCAACTCTTGCTGATATCCTCAAATTTGAGAAGCGCTCTGCTCTGGAAATCACTCAGCCATGCTGCCTTTGTAAATAGTGGCTGTGTATCCTTGTCTTCATGAGAGGTCCTGTGGCAAAGCCTGAGCTCCTGTTCTCGGTCAATTTACTGTCCCAGAAAAGATGGAGACATGGAGAGAAGCTGTACAGGCTGCATCTGGTACCTGCCCAGTAAGAAGTGCCAGTGATACCTAGTCACAGGAAACCTGGGCTGGGAGAGAGAGAGAGAGAAAGAGGAAGAGTGGGGGGAGAGAGAAGAGGGAGAGAGAGACGAGCTCCAGCCCCCTTGGGAGCTCTGGGCTGGCAGGGACAGCCCCAAGTGGTAAGTCTCCAGTAGGAAGGGGAAGGGGAGGGGATCAGACCATTGTCCTCTCTCTGTCCTCCAGGGTGACCATGTGTGGCTAGACCCTCCCTCCACAAACAAGACTGGTGTGGCCATCGGAGGCATTATCAAGGAAACGAAGCCGGGCAAGGTCTTGGTTGAGGATGATGAGGGCAAGGTCAGTGTTGCAGGGCTCCCCTCCAGGGCCTGGCGTCCTCCCCTCTCTGGCTCTGCTCCCTGGCGGCAGGTGCTCCAAGGCCGAGGGGTGTGCAGGACAGACCACAGGAGTCCTGTTGTGGTGAAAACTGCGTTGTGTGTAGGAAACTAGGAGAATCAGGGAACAGGGCTGGGGAGGGAGAAAACTGGTCTGCAAAGTGAAGGGGGCAGGTGGGAAAGGTGAGTGAGGAAGGTGTGTGGAGGCAGAGGAAGGGTCAAAACCCCATAAGTGAGAGGTTGGCATCTCAGGGTGGCCCAGGGTGACCAGCTCATCCACTGGTGGGGACACAAGGCTCGCAGGGGAGCGTCCAGCTGGTCAATTAACTCCTCCTCAGGCCATTCTCACTGCTCAGCTAGGTGCTGCAGAGTGAGGCAGCTGCGGGCTTGACTTCCAAGGGGCAGGTTCTAGACTGTGGCCTGTGAGCCCCAGATTATGGAAGCCAGCAGAATAATAACAACAGTATCTTCTATTTCCATAATGCATTTTTTTAAAATGCTCTTACTTGCACAATTTTATTATAATACAACAATCTACGAGGTCCCCTGATGCAACCTGACTCCAAATCTTCCAGCTCCAAGCTCCTCCACCCTTGGTCTGAAATTCAGCCCTGGCCACAGCTACACACTGACCCTGGTCCATGGACATGTGCTGGCCCTACCCATAGATGGACCTCATCCTGTCACAGGTGTCCCTTGACCCTTGTCACAGACTGACCTTGGCCAAAGACTGGCCACCAGCCCCAGGTCAGCTGATCCATGGCCCTGAATGCTGCCTCACTGCTGAGGACTCAGAGGGGAGGGTGTGGCAGGCTGGCCTACGTGGACAGTGGCTGCCCCTCAGGAGAGCCTGTGCTCATCATTCTAGGAACACTGGATCCAAGCAGAGGACCTTGGTGCCCTCAGCCCCATGCACCCCAACTCAGCCCAGGGCGTGGATGACATGATCTGCCTGGGGGACCTGAACGAGGCGGGCATGGTGCACAACCTCCTGATCCGCTACCGGCAGCATAAGATCTACGTGAGTCCACTTGTGTCCACAGGGGAACCCCTACAGGAGCCGACCTCCTGGAGCCAGGCACCACTCCCCACCGCTCACTGTGGGAGGTGGACGAGGAGCCTAGCCTTCCTCTGCTCCCCAGCCCAAAAGAAGCAGGGTGATGACACCCTGGAGAGTAGAGTGACAGCGCAGCAGGTGCTCAATAAGTGCTGCCTTTCCCTCCGTCTGTGGCTGAGTGGATGCCTTCCTAGTCCTGGGACAGCAGGATCCAGGGATCCGACCAGGCGAGGAGGGCGCTGTGGGTAGAGGTGGGCAAACCCTGGCAGCAGATGGAGGTTCACTCGGCCCTAAGCTGTCATCCTGGTTCCAGTGTAGATTTTCCCAGGAGAGGCATTATCCCAAATTGACACCAGCTCCGCCCATGCTCCGTGCTCTGCCCAAGTGGGTGCAGCCTGGGGATGTCACCGCCTGCCTGGGCCTCTCTCTCTGGTCTGGAGGGCTGGCTAGTTTGGCTCTGACCAGCCTTTCTGGGCTGCTCTGAGGAGTCGGGGAGTGCTCTGGGGACCCTGAAGAGAGGGGAGGCCTGGGGAGGGGAAGGCAGAGGCCCCTGAGACAGGCGGTAGGGTACCCTGTGTCATCTGGCTTAATGTGGGCAGAGCTCCTGGTTCTGACAGCAGCAGTAAGTTACACAAATGGCAGCTGTCCTTTCTGAAGCGTTTGTGCACCCATTCTTCATTTGGTCGTCATAGCCTTGAAGCCAGAGGGATAGCCTCTCCTTTCCTAAAATGAAAAACCAAGACGTGGATGGTTGTGTGGCTCGTTGCTGAGGCTCTCCCTGTCCCACTGCCAGAGGGGCCCCTGGACTTCATGGGGGCCTCAGAGGAGCAGCTGATCCTGGGCTGGGGTCCCAGGAGCAGGGCTTGTCCGCAGGGGCCCGGAGCACACAGGACCTGCGGCTGGGATCAGTGAGAGCTGCAGTGGTTCACGGAGGTCCAGCCCATTTTTATCCAGCCCCTTCTAAGTACCAAGCAGGGCACTCAGCATTTAACATCTAACCTTCCTGGGAACGTGTCCCCTGGGAGCCCACATTCCTGATGGACACCCCGTCTTCCCAGAGGAAAGATCTGAGCAGCCAAGCACCTTGTCTCCCCGGCCCAGAATCAGGCCCCCTTCCCCACCCGAGTGGGCAGGTCCCAGTAGCCCTCAGGCATTGCAGCCAAGGCCAGGCTGGGCAGCTCTGCTCAGGGCAGAGGGCGCTGACCAGCTTCTCCCTTCCCGAGACGTACACAGGCTCCATCCTGGTGGCTGTGAACCCATTCCAGGTGCTGTCCCTCTACACCCTGGAGCAGGTGCAGCTCTACTACAACCACCACGTGGGCGAGCTGCCCCCGCACATCTTCGCCATCGCCAACAACTGCTACTTCGACATGCGGAGGAACAAGAGGGACCAGAGCTGTGTTATCAGGTGCAGGCATCTCCCGAAGGAGGGAGCCTTCCCTCTCCCTAAACTGTTCCCAGCCAGCATGCCCGCCGGGCCAGCGTGTCATAGGAGCTCTCCTCATTCAAGGGCAAACGCCCTTCTCCCTCGTACCTCCAGAGCTTCCTCCTCTCTGAACCTGGTCTTTCACGGTATTGCCGGCCCAGAGCACCCCGCCTGTGATCAATGTCTACTGGGTCAAGGAAGGAAGGATGGCATGGGCTCCATCAGGAATGGGGCCCGGGTTAGGCGCTTGCGTGGCAAGGGCCAAACAGATGAGGTCTCACTCAAAAACATGTCTCATGGCAGGCCTCAGGGGAGGACAAGCAGCAGTGGCTCCAGGGGGCAGCTCTCAGGTCGCTGAGGGACCAGAGGGACTTGTCCCCTGCGGTCTGAGTCTTGACTCTGCTTCAGAGACTCCGCCTGGCCTGGCCTCTCTCCTCCTGTGCCTCCAGCCCTCCTGGTGTCAAGGGAGGCAGCCTGAGAGGGAGAGGGAGGGTCCTGGGAATTTGGCTCCAGGACACCTGCTTGCTGTTCTAGCAGAGTCTCTCATTCATTCATTCCTTCCAGGCTGTACCATGCCCCAGCTGTGTGCCCCTCACTGTCCTAAAACAGGGAGGCAGCAGCAAATGAAAGGGACCCAAATCCCTGCCTGATGGAGCTTACATTCTAGAAGAGGAGGCAGACAGGGAATAAATAATCGCATTATCATGCAGGGACTAAGAGCTTTAAAGAAACACATGGGAAGAGGAGGGGCAGACCAGGCACAGCCTCTCTGAGGAGGGACGTCGAACGGAGAGCAGACTCCTATAGCATAGGCAATCGCGTTTTGTGTCCTCAGCAATCCTCTCAAGGAGATGTTCTTATTCTGATGTTAACTGTTGGGGAAACCTACAATCAGAGAGGCTGAGATTGTTTTCCAGTGGCATACAGCGCTCAAGTGGGCAGTTTGAACCCGGAGCTCTGGAGAAGACAGAGAGGTGCCCCAGGAGAGAGCTGAAGCACCCAATCTGCTCCCTAAGACGGGGGACCCACCTCGCTGCAACGGAGCTCCCAGGGCTGCTCCCACCTGGGTGCTGCCAAAGGAGGAAAGAGTTCCCTGATCTTTGGCCCATGGCAGTGAACAGAATGTCATTTGTGTCACCCTGGGTTCTCCTCCTGCCCTAGCTTCCCGCAGGGCTGTGAGCAAGTCCCCTTAAGCTCCTGTCTCTACACTGGTGGGTCATTTGATGAGCTTGTGTTTGTAAAAATGCCTGGCCCTCGACGAGAGTCTACAGCCATCAGCGGAGGTTTGTTGATCTGGGTCGGCTATGCCAGCACAGCAATGGTGGACATTTTGATCATAAGTTTTTCAAAAGGTAATATTTTCAGAGGAAACAATATCTGGCCAGGATTTGCTTCAAAACAGTGCAGGAAGGGAAACAAAATTGGCCAGAAGTTGAAGCTGGGTGATGGGACAGCGGGAGTTCATCATGCACACTGTGAAGTGTAGGGATCCTCCCCACGAGCTTGCAAAAGTGCAGAACCTGATTGAACAGAGCCTAACGGGGCCTGGGCGTCTGCATCTGAGTCTGCTGCCCGCCTATGGGCCGTGCTCTCATTAGCGAGGCATCGAGTCGGCTCGTTCATTCGTCTTTGTTTACTGGGCAGTGTGCTGTGACCCCGGAATGCACCAAGGAGCTTGCGGCCGAGCAGGGAAGAAAGGACAAACGCGCTACTAACTTAGACAGCATAAGCAGCTGCAGACCCACAGGGGACTTCGGGGCAAATGCAGGGGGATTTGTGCATGGGGAGAGGGCATCCGTGTCAGACTGGCCCAGAAAGGCCCAGGGTGGGTTTGGAGGAGAGTTAAGAGGTGTTGAAAAAATACTTGCCTGTGGACTCCTGTGCCTGCACTCCCTCTTTGCAGCGGTGAGTCTGGGGCTGGCAAGACAGAGACCACCAAGCTTGTCCTGCAGTTCCTGGCCACCGTCAGCGGCCAGCATTCGTGGATTGAACAGCAGGTCCTGGAGGCCAACCCCATCCTGGAGGGTAAGCGTCACCCTGGGGACCCACCCTCCCCTGCAGCCTGTGGACTGGAGCCTTCCTGCCAGGAGGGGCCAGGGGAGAGACAGGATAGGCCATAAAGCTTTAGCAACTCCTCTGGGTCCTCGGGACACAAAAGACGAGGGTGGGGAGTGCTCCCAGGCGGCATCAAAGGGAAAGACTGACGAATTTAGAAGCTGTCACTGTGTGTTTTCCACAGGATTGTAAGAAATATTCCTTTTAAATTTGGGAGATGCTGCATGAGTCTGTGCAGGTCCTCTGGGAAGCAGTTGCTGGGCCAGAGTCAGGGCTGCAGGGGGTTTATGAAGGGTGACCCCTGCGGGAGAGAACGTGGAGGAAAGCAGGAACAGGCGGGCAGGCTTCAGTCTGGGATGCTGCCGGGACGCTCGGGAAAGGAGGGAGGAGAGGAAGCAGACGCGCGTGGGGAGAGGATCTAGCCGCCCTGCGGATCTGACCAGGTCTTGGCCAACCTGTCCCAGAGGAGTCGTGCGTTATCCCCCAGGGACCCTGGGGGCAGCCCCTGGTGGGGGTGGCCAGAGCCTGTGACCTCAGCTCCAAGCCTGTCAGCCACTGGCCAGCACGGCCTCTCTTGTTCCTTTAGGATGAAGGTATGCTTTGCATACAGTAAAAACTCTCCTTTTTTGATGAATGGTTTTATGAGTTTTAACAAACTCATGTGATCCTATAACCCCCATCATATCCATGAAATAGGATGTTCCCATCACCCCAAAACCTGCCCTCACGTCCCTTTGCAGTCGAACCGTCTTCCCAACCCCAGGCCCTGGCAACCACTGATTCGTCTTTTCCCCGCTGAAGTTCTCACCTTGTCAGAATGTCGTGTGAATGAAGCCGTTCAGTCGGTAGCCCTTTGCGCCTGCCACTCTCATTAGCGCGACACGTTTCCACGTTGCCTGTGCCGACGGCTCACTCCTGTCAACGCCGAGCAGGGTCCGTTGCACGAGGTGCTGCGGTTGTCTGTTCACCAACTGACGTGCATCTGGGCTGTTCATAGTTTTTAGCAATTATGAATAAAGCCTCTATAAACATTCACACACAGGTTTCTGTGTAAACACGTGTTTTTCTCTCGGATAAATATGCATTTGTAAGTTGGCCCTTCAAGTGTGTGGGAAACTGGTGAAGTGGCAGTGCTTTTCTGAGGACTGCGCCATTCTGCTTTCCCGCTGGCAGAGCTGGACAGTTCCAGTCGTTCTGTGTCCTCGCTGGCACTTGGCACAGCCAAGGAGATCGTGCGCGCTCTGACACCTGTGGGCGCCGTCCTGCTGTCTCCTGCTGGCTGGTGGCGTGGAGTGGCCTTGCAGGTCCCGTTTCCTCTCTGTGTGTCTTCTCTGGTGAAGTGGGCGCAGTGTCTGTTCAAATTCTTTGCCGATTTTCTAACTAGTTTATTTCCTTATTCGTGAGTCTAAGGGTTCTCTATTCTGGATACAAGGCCTGTGTAAGACATGTGTTTTGCAAATGCCGTGTCCCAGTCTGAGGCTTGTTTCTTCATTCTCTTAACAGCGTCCTTGGCAGGGCAGAAGTTCAATTTATCATTTTTTCCTTTTCTGGATCATGCTCTCTGTGTTATGTCTAAGAAATCTTTGCCTAACCTGAAGATTTTCTCCTATGTTTCTTCTAGATACTTTGTAGTTTTTAATTCTTACATTTAGGTTTATGATCCAATTTTTTATAGGGTGCAAGGTATGGGTAGACTCTCTCCCTCACTCTATGTCTCTCTCTCCTGTTTTATATGTGGATATCCCATTGTTCCAGCCCTATTTGTCAAAAAGACTATTTTTTCTTCCATTGACTTGCCTTTGGTCCTTTGTCTAAAATCAACTAACTGTACATGGGTGGAGCTATTCCCAGATCCTCCATGCTGTGCTGTTTGTCTGTCTATCCTTTCGCCGACACTGCACTGTCTTGATTTCTGTAGTTTACAGGAAGTTTTACAACCAGATAGCATGTGACCTACTATTTTGTTCTTCTTTTCAAACTTGGCTGTTCTAGGTCCTTTGCCTTTCCATATACAGTATATTTTAAAATCAGCTTGTCAATTACTGAAAAATAATTGCCCACATCCAGTTCTTTCTTAAAGAGGCAGCGGACCAGTCATTCTCGAGATGGCCACATCGGGTTCAACAAGGTGAACACCTGTGGCTCTTCCCAGAGGTTCTGTGGCACACTGGGGTTCCTTGGGAGGGAGACAGAGTGCGGTGCTCCCTAAGTCGATGTCCTTGAGGAACTCTGTTCCTTTGTGTCATGGGACTAATGCAGGATGTGATATTTCCAAACTGTATCTCGACCATTAATGGGTCATTAAGTCAGTCTCTTCTAGAGCAAATGAGGTATCATAGAATAGAAAATACTCCAACCCAAAATAAAAATAAAATGAAAAAAATAAATCTATGTTCAAAAGCAAGTGGTGTGGCCGGGCGCAGTGGCTCACGCCTGTAATCCTAGCACTCTGGGAGGCCGAGACGGGAGGATTGTTTGAGCTCAGGAGTTCGAGACCAGCCTGAGCAAGAGCGAAACCTCGTCTCTACCAAAAATAGAAAGAAATTAATTGGACAGCTAAAAATATATAGAAAAAATTAGCCGGACATGGTGGCACATGCCTGTAGTCCCAGCTACTCAGGAGGCTGAGGCAGGAGGATCACTTGAGCCCAGGAGTGTGAGGTTGCTGTGAGCTAGGCTGACGCCACGGCACTCACTCTAGCCCGGGCAACAAAGTGAGACTCTGTCAAACAAACAAACAAACAAAAAAAGCAAGTGGTGAAAGAAAAGAAAATAAAAATAAAATGAAAATACTCCAACCCACTGCTCTTGGTAAGAACTGGTACTATTTTGTTTTAATTATGTGTGTGCAGGTGGGGGTGTGTATATACCAGGACATGTTGCAAAATATCTTTCTTACTGTGGATCACATAAGAGAAGCTTGCAGAAACAGCTTTACGAAAACCACTTTTTTGAATCATGCTGCGACCCAAACACCTCCTGATCTGACCACCTCATCTGTTCCCTGGCCTGGGCCAGCATTTGCCACCATCCCTGCAAGCTTGCCCTCTGCATCCCAGTCTCTACCCTGCAGCCTGAGCCATCTTTCTAAACCCTCTGGGAATCTGTTCCCATACTCTCTCACTTTCCTGTTTCCCCCATCACCGGCAGAACTAATTCTCAACTTCTGAGCCTGGCATTCAAGGCTCTGTGACACCTTCCCCACCTACTGACTAGCTCTGTCTGCCTTCCACTACCTTCCTCCTGCATCCTAAACTCTGGCCAACGTTCCCCCCTGCAAGTGCACCGCATGCGTTCTGACCCCAGAACCTGCATTTTGCCTTCCTCTTAGCATCCCCTTGGCTGCCACCACCATCTGCTGCAACTCTTCCCATCCTTCACTTCTGGGCTTGGCCACCTCTTCTGAGAAGCCTTCCCTGATGAGCCGCTTAAAGTAAATTTTCTCTTCTCGGCCCTCATCATGGGCATTGCCCGCTCACCCTCAGCATTCGGAAATGCCAAGACAGTCCGCAACAACAACTCGAGCCGCTTCGGGAAGTACATCGACATCTACTTCAACTTCAGTGGGGCAATCGAGGGCGCGCGCATTGAGCAGTTTCTCCTGGAGAAGTCCCGCGTCTGCCGGCAGGTGAGGCCTCCACGCAGGAGTCGGGGGCTTGTTGGCAGCTTCCAAGAGGGGTCCCCTTCCACCATGCTCACCCCCCCCTACAGCCCTCGCTGGACAATGGTGGTCCCTCTCCAGTATTCCAGGAAAACAAGTGACAGGATTGTCTCAGTTTGCGATTTTTCATCCATACGATTTTCTTCGTTCCTTGGTGCTACCACTGCTCATCTCTACCGGAACTGACTCTGAGGCTGGGCTAGTTCCCATCTGAGGGAGGGCTGTGTCTTCAGTTTGCGGGACCGTGGCAGGCGGAGCTGGATAGTAGTGTCCAAAAGGCCCGTGGACAGGGAATGTGGTGGCACGTGGCCTGTGCTGTCACACTGGCCTATGCCCAGAAGGGGCCCATGTTTAGTTTAGTGCTCTGCTGTTGCCATCTTGAAATTCTTACTAACTTTTTAGCTAAAGGCCCCACAATTTAGTTTTGCCAATCATGGGCCAATCATGTAGCCAATTGCAAATGGCAGGGACCCCGATGTGTGGCACACACAACAGCAGAATTAACGCCCCTGCTTGTGAGGGTGCTCTTGAGTGATGGTATGACACCTAACAGGCGCATGCGTGTGAGCACACACACACACAGGAAGTTCGGGGGGGGGGCGCCACCAACAGAGGGGCTGGGGCTGTGTGTGAGGGTGGCCAGACGCTGCGGCACTGCGGAGAGCTGAGAAGGAAGCTCACGTTTGGTGACCCCCCACCCGGTGCCACGCATGTCCCCGGTATTGTCTCATTTGATCTTCGCGCCCATGAGAAGTAGATCTCCTGTCCCCACTGTGCAGATGAAGAAACTGCGTCCTGGTAAGTTAGGTCGCTTGTCCAGGGTCACAGAGCTAGAACGTGGCAGTAGTCCCTCAGACTCCAAAGTCTGCCCTTTCCAGAAGCTCGTACTTCTTCACACAGTGCCGGGTGAATTCACAGAACTTGTCACCCAAAATGATACTCCAAAATGGGCAGGAAATTTCTAGAGCAGATGAGAAACTAGCCCTGCCTGTGTTCAAGAGACAGATTTAAGAGTTACGGCTTATCTGTGCTATGGGATGCTGGCGCAGTTATGGAGGGGGAGGCCTGCCTGTGTTGATGTGAAAGGGTTGCCAAGAGACATGTTTAGAAGGAACAAAAGGAAGTTGCAGAACAAAAAATATGCTTTTGTGAAAAAAAGAAAGAACTTTTTATAGGTATACTATAAGTAAATGCATTTAAAATATCTAGAAATGAACACAGACCCTTGAGTGGTTCTGGGGAGGACAGGGAGAGAATTTGAGGATGGGAAGGTAGGGTGGAAAGAAATGCTCGTCTTTTAACACTGCTGTATATGCTTCAGATTGTTTGGATTTTTATAATGAGAATGTATTTGTAAATAGTGTTAAAATAAAGGAAGGGGCCTGGTGCGGTGGCTTACTCCTGTAATCCTGGCACTCTGGGAGGCCAAGGCGGGAAGATCGCTTGAGGTCAGGAGTCTGAGACCAGCCTGAGCAAGAGTGAGACCCTGTCTCTACTAAAAATAGAAAAAAAATTTAGCCAGTCTACTAAAAATAGAAGAAAAAAAAAAAAAGAAAAACATTAGCCGGGTGTGGTGGCTAAGGCCTGTAGTCCTAGCTACCCAGGAGGCTGAGGCAGGAGGATCGCTTGAGCCCAGGAGTTTGAGGTTGCTGTGAGCTAGGCTGTCGCCACAGCACTCTAGCCTGGGCAATAAAGCGAGACTCTGTCTCAAAAAAAAAAAAAAAAAGAAGGAAGGCCTGGGTAACTCCGTGATGTCACTAAGTGACCGTGACGAGTGCGGGGTTGTGAGCAGAGGGCCTGGACCCTGCGCGGCCACTGTCCAGCCCTCTGTGGGGAGCAATGGAGATGCGGGGCACATCTGGCAGTGATGTGTTTACAGGGAGTGAGCCGGTCTTGGGGGCCTAGGGTGAGGCCTGAGGCTGGCAGCCTGTGGGCCGATTCCGGAGTCACATCTGACCAGTAAAGCTCCGCCAGGACAGGGTTGGGCAGGAGGCAGCCGGAGCCCCCCAGGGAGTTGCTCACAAATGTGTCTGCAACGTCTGCTTTCCAGGCCCCAGAGGAGCGGAACTACCACATCTTCTACTGCATGCTCTTGGGGATGCCTGCAGAGGACAAGGAGCTGCTGTGCTTGGGGACGCCCTCAGAGTATCACTACCTGACCATGGTGAGCCTCAGCTCTCAACCAGCAAGGAGAGGGAGGGAGGAGGGCCGGTGCTGCGCAGCCCTGGGTGACAGCTGCAGAAAAGCTCCCTAGGGGGGCTGGGGTCCCCCTTCCCTCCCCAGCAGCCCTTTGTGTTGGGAATCACTCTGCCTCCTTGTCCCCTGCTGTCACATGGACCCCCTGCCCCAGCTGGACCTGGTCCTTCCCCACAAACCTCATCTTCCTTTGACTCCTGCTCAACGACAGGCTCCTGGTGCTCAGTGGGTCATGGGGTGTCATCCACACACCCCCGCCTCGATTTCACTCTGATCACCATCCCTGTAGATGCCCCAAGAACACAAGCCCTGGAAAGCAGGGCCTTGCTCTCTCCCAGCTGCACCTACTGCCTCGGGCAGCCACTGCTCAAGCTAGGGAGAGGATGTGGTCGCCTAGGGATATCTTTCCCAGGTGACAATCTCCCTGGGTCCCCACCCCAAGGCCTTCACCAGCCCCGCCTGGGCTGTGGCAGCAGCGTCCTCACAGGTCTCTGACCTCTAATCCATTGCCCACCCAGCAGCAAAAGGCTCTTCCCACAGTGCGAATCTGATGATGTCACACGTCCGATGACAATGCTGCAGTGACTCCTGTGGCCTGTGGGGTAAAGTCCGAACTCTCGGGTGTGGTTTCCAAGCTCCCCATGATCCGACCCTTCTCCAGCCTCTCCCTTCTCAATGCTGACCCGAGCCTCCCCTTGGCTCACCCCACCTCCTGCCTTACGGCCTTCCTCCCCCCGCCCCCTGCCCTGGAAGCCGTCCCTCACTTCTCCTCAGGGCTGGTCCTGGCCACTTCTGTCTGGGCACCTGTAACAGCCCATGACATGGTCATTCGCTCCCTCCTGCCCTCCTGGATGCGGTGTGCAGCGCCGGGGCGGGGCCGGCCTCCCCGTTTCTGAATTCCAGAAAGAAGCCCAGGCCGGGACCGTGGCTTTGGGACGTGTTTGCTAAAGGAAGGAGCCCACGCTATTCCCAAAGACAAGGCGGGCTCAAATATCAGCAGATGACAAATAGAGGCTCAGGGACTCGGAATGGCTTGGCCCAGCTCCCAGGTGGCCAAGTGCCAGTGCCAGCTACAAAGCCCACCACGCTGTGGCCGTGCCACTGTGATTCTGCCTCCAGAAGAACTTTTATGTATTTTCCAAGCTCGGGCCTTGATGTAGCCCTGCAGGGTCCACCCAGAGCCTGTGAAGTGTGACTTCTCAGGGGCCTCTGGCTGTGTCCCAGAGGCGTTCAGCCTTGCTGGCCCCAGGATGAGCTGAGGTGCCCTGTCCCGCAGGGGAACTGCACCTCCTGCGAGGGGCTCAGCGACGCCGAGGACTGCGCCCACGCCCGCTCGGCCATGAAGATCCTCCAGTTTTCCGACTCTGAGAACTGGGACCTCAGCAAGCTGCTGGCCGCCATTCTCCACCTGGGGAACGTGGAGTTCATGGGTAACGCGGTTCTGCCCCGGGGCGGAAGGGCGGAGGGGCTGGGGCAGGAGAAGGGGGAGTCTCTGCGGGACTCAGAAATCCAGGCATGGGTGACGACTGCCCAGGGTGTGGGCCACTGCCTCTCTCAGCTGCAGACGGATGTGGCAGACAGAGGTCCCTCCGCCTGAAGGGACCAGGGCCCTAGGTTGAAGGGGAGTTTGAAGAAATGTGGACCTATCTTGGGAGAGAAGTCTGAACGGGGGACCCGAGAGGCACTGGCGCCGGAAGATGAGCCACCAGGCTCCTTCTGTCGGCGTCACCGCCACAGCTGGACGTCATTTATTCATTCAATCATGAGAAGCCAGCAGAACGGGCCGGCTGTAAGCCAGGCCCAGTGCCACTGCGGTATCTGCTGACCCGTCTCTCGACTTCCGGTTCCTCCTCTTTGAGCCAACAAAGTCCACCTTGGCACAGACTGCCAGGCTTAGAGGGGGGCATTTTTGATTTTTTTTTAACTTAAAAAAGTTGAGAAAGAAAGTAGACAGATAAAAAAGTGCAAAAAACACAAAGGTATGTTGTAATAAATAAAGCCATCCAAGTAACCACCACTGAAGCCAAACAGAGACCCTCCCACACCCGGGTCCCCCACAGCCCTTCCTTGCTAAGACTGCTTGTTCCACCGGAGGTAAAGCACCCTCCCTCCTGTTACGGAGATTGCTTCCTTGCTTTCTGCTTACCTCTCTGTTACCTACAGAGTCCCCAGGCAGCGTTTAGCTTTGCCTGCTCTAGCTGTTGTGTTCGTGGGAACTAACTGTCTGCGTTCTCTCGTGCCTGCTGCCTTCCTCGGCCCCACGTTCCTGAGTCTCCTCCAGGCCGGAGGCCACTCTGGTTAGCACGCGCCTTCTAGCCAGAGTGCCCAGCGTGCCTGGTAAATGCAGGTCCTCCAGCTGCTGGTCGCCTGGGGTGGACGTTCTCATCGGGCCTCAGGGGCCTCCGTCCCATGGCTCCAGGCTGCTTCCCCATTCAGGGTTCCTGCCTCTCTCCCTAGCTGCGGTCTTCGAGAACCTAGATTCCTCAGACGTGATGGAGACACCCACCTTTCCAGTTGTGACGAAGTTACTGGAGGTAGGGCTGTGGTGTTTACCAGCCTCCACTTTCATGAGGGTCTCCAGGGGCCTGGGCTGACAGACCCCTGACACCTGATTCTCATAACCCTACCCCAGGCCCCATCCATCTCCCAGGCTCTAAACTCAACCCCTGTGCCCTGAGGATGGTGTCAGGGCGGCATCAGCCGTTCAGTGACAGACAACAGGTCAGTTTGGCTTTTCCTTTCCCTGTGTCCCCTCCTGCTGGGTCGTGGCCCTAACTTGGCGTCCTTGCCCTCCACCCCACCCTGTAACCCAACACCCATCAGGATGGCCCTGCCTGTGCCTCGTGCCCAGGGCCTCCCAGGAGCTGTGCTATTCTGGGACGGGGGACGTGCCGAGGAGCCTGTGGCCCATCCCATCAGCCCTCCCCATCATTACCCACACCACATGAGCCTCACCACGGAGGAAGGGCGGCAGGAGCTGTGTGGGGAGAGACATTTGTGCCGGCGACATGGTCGTGTCCTCTACACCTTGTCCATGGACAGTTCTGGTGGAAAATTAATAGAGTCAGAAACAAAAAACAGAAAAAGCAATCACATGAGGCACATTTTGCCGTTAACATTCTTCACTTGGTTCCAGGGTACTTAGAACCTTTGGGCTTGGCGGCTCCACCTTCCCCGCGTGGTGGGGAGGCTCCGGCCATGCACGCTCCCCTTGCTGCCTTAGGCCTTCAGCCTCCAGGCGACAGTGATTGCGCTTGGGACCTACTGGCCTCAGCCCTCCCTGATCCTAGCTTTCCAAGGCACCAACCCTTTCTCTAGCCTCCAGGAGACCAGCACACTGGGCCCCCCGAGCTGGGACATCCTTCCCGAATGTTCTGTGCCTCAGAGCTCCCAGGGCCCTGGTTCTGCCTGGATCCAGCCTGGCCCTGGTCTTGGGCACTGCCCGCCCTCAGGGCCTGGGCGTAGGGTGTTTGGACACGAGAGGGAAGAAGACACGGCAGAAGCAGATGGGAGTCCTGGGCCAGGACCTGCTCCACAGGTGCCACGCAGCCCCCACCTGCCTTCCCAGGTGCAGCACCAGGCGCTCCGGGACTGCCTGATCAAGCACACCATCCTCGTCCGTGGGGAGTATGTCACCAGGCCCCTGAACGTAGCCCAGGCTGCAGACCGGAGGGATGCCTTTGCCAAGGTACAGAGCTGCCGGAGCAGGGCCCAGCTCCTTGTGCTGTTGGCAGAGAGCAGGAAGGAGCAGAGATCTCTGGGCAGGTCCCAACTCTGCTAGTCACTTGCCCACTGACCTGGGGCTTCCTAGCCTCTTGTGCCTTGATTTCTTGCTTCTAGAGTAGTGATAACAGGCCGGGCACAGTGACTCACGCCTGTAATTCTAGCACTCTGGGAGGCCGAGGTGGGTGGATCGCTTGAGATTTGGAGTTTGAGACCAACCTCAGCAAGAGTGAGACCCCTTCTCTACTAAAAACAGAAAGAAATTAGCCGTACAACTAAAAATATATAGAAAAAATTAGCTTCACATGGTGGCGCATGCCTGTAGTCCCAGCTGCTCGGGAGGCTGAGGCAGAAGGATCTCTTAAGCCCAGGAGTTTGAGGTTGCTGTGAGCTAGGCTGACTCCATGGCACTCTAGCCGAGGCAACAGAGCGACACTCTGTCTTAAAAAAAAAACATAGGGTAAGAATAACATCCCTCAGCAGGTCCATGATGTCTGTTCTGCACACAGCGTCTCCAGGTGAACTTGGAGAAGGGCAGCCTCCTCCTGTGCCTCAAAGCCTGGGGCCTCACCCCGTGTCTCCCCAGGGCATCTATGGACACCTGTTCCTGTGGATCGTCAAGAAGATCAACACTGCAATCTTCACGCCTCTTTCCCAGGACCCCAAAAATGTGCGGAAGGCCATCGGCCTCCTGGACATATTTGGCTTTGAAAATTTCCAGAACAATAGGTATGAAGATCTAAAGTCTCGGTCCACCTGCTCTCCTATAACTGAGTGAGCTAGAGGGTGGCGATCCCCCACTCCAGGCCAAAATGAGGCTGTGAGCAGGCCTGGGTCTTTTTGCACGAGGCAGCCCATGCCTATCCACAGTGTCCCCAGCACATCTAGGGAAGGCCACAGAGCTAAAAGCCATCCCTGAGAGAGACCCCTTGTCACTCCTCTTGAGCCATCTGCTCTCCTCATGAGCCAGAGTGAACTGTTACATGAGGTCAGGGTGAAAATGGAAATCAGTAACCACGATTTGGCTGCAACTTTGGGTGGGCTATCATAACAGGGAGTGGGGGAGCTGGGGCATTTGTGGACCATCGTCACATTTGAGTTGGTGGGTAAGGCGAGGCAGGACTTCTCTGACCCAATGTCCAGCACCCCAGACTGGACGCTGAAGAGCTGTAACGTGGAGGCAGGTCAGAAAATTGCTACCAGATGTGACCATAGTAGAGGCTGGGGATGGGGTACACAAGGGCAGTGAAGGAGCCACACCAGGCCAGGCAATGGGCCGGGCATCGTCGTGCATCAGGAGTGTCAAATGAGGGCTGTGGGACAAGCAGGCAGGCAGCGTTCTGGATGCAATCCAGCTTACCTGAGCCTGGTTCATTTAAAAGGCTTGGCGGGACAGAGGCTGGGCCCATGTCCCCAAGAAGCAGAGGCCTCTGGGCACTGTCTCAGGAGCCTAGGGGCCAGCCTGACCTTGGCATCCCAGGGCTCAAGGACCTGTCTGCAGATGAAGTGTGGCCTGGGAGTGATTTAGAAGGCCTCCTGGGAGAGCCAGGATTGCTGAGACGTAGCCATTTCAAGTGCAAGCAGGTTGGGACCTCAGCCTCCCAGGGGCCTGCGCACTGCGGTCAGGTGAGGGGCGGCAGGGCTGGCAGAACTTAGCCTAAGGCATGGGGAACTCAAGAGGGATTCAGGGCATTGGTGTCGAGCCCTGGGAAGGACAGGTGAGCTGACCATGCACATTTGGACTCTTCGGAGGTGGATCAGTGGTTGGTTCTGGAAGATGGGGCCATGTATGCAGGGACCCCTCCCTGAAGGAAGGCCATCAGTAGCCATCAGTAGCCACCAGCTGGGTTTGTGCGGGGGCTGCAGCCTGGGGGCTGCTTGCACTGACTCCCTCCCTTGGTCATGCATTCTGCATGTGCTCACAGAGTGGCTCCAGGCCATACGCTGGGTGTGGGGGACACAGCTGGCCTATCCCCTCGCTTCTTGGGTTAAGAGACATTGAACAAACAGTGGGAAGTATGATGAGGACTTGCCTAACTGGGCGACCATCCTGAGGAGGCTCTGCCTAGGGCGGCCCCAGAGAGGGGCACAGCTAGCCGGGTGACAGGGAAGGAGGGAGGCACCCATGTGTGCGGACCCAGAGGGAGGAAGGGGCTGGTGCACTGGGAGTGCCGTAAGGAGTCTCGAGCAGCAAGGGTGGGGCTGCAGAGGCGGGCAGGGCCTTTTGCGGTGGTCTGGATCCTGAAGACAAGGGAAGTTGGGAGGATTTGGACAGGCAGGGCGAGGCTGGAAGGGGCAGAGCTGTGAGGTCGTGAGTGTGCCCAGTGAGCAGAGGAGGCTGCCCTCAGCTGGCAGCAGGGGATGGGAAGAAATGAACAGGCCAGGTTCTATGTTGGAGAAAGCATGCACCAGACGGGAATTGGGGAGGAGGCACAGAGAGCTGCCAAGGGCGACACCTTGGTCTCTGACGTGAGCCAGGGGTGGTGGATGCAGGGCCATTTCCCAAGGCAGGGAGCCAGGACGGAGAGCAGGTTGGAGGGTGGGGGATGGGGGATAGGGAGTATGTCTGGTCCATGCAGAGGGGCCAGGCAGTCAATCCTGGGTCTCTGGAAGCTTGTATCAACACCGAGGTCACCTTGCCCACGCGGCTGGGGCTGTCATGTGCTCTCGGCCCCTCAAGGGTGGTCTCAGTGTCAGGAAAGGAAGGCCTGACAGAGGACCCTTCAGGGGATCTGTTTTGGGAAAATCCTGGGATAGTATAGAAAAACCATCTCGCAAACCGAGATGGAGCTGAGAGACTCTGTCTCTGAGAATGACGCGGACGAGCGCAGCTTGGCGAGTTGGGTGAGTTTATTAGCGGCTCCTTACAAGGGCGCCTGCTCCCGGCAGCACAGGAACTCCTTCCGCGGGAGCTTTCTGGCATGCGGAATCCGCATCTGC
Source organism: Avahi laniger (assembly GCA_963575035.1). NCBI lineage: Eukaryota > Metazoa > Chordata > Mammalia > Primates > Indriidae > Avahi > Avahi laniger. The sequence goes on along the minus strand of CAUYSK010005285.1, from coordinate 4,033 downwards.
ACTGTAATGTTGCCTTAAATCCCTTCCCAGGGAGGGACACAGAGCTCTTACGTCGTGTCATTGTATGTTCACAGTGAAACAAATCAAGCAGGAGCAGTGCCATTGTCACGTGCGGCCACACAACCTACGTTGTGTTAATGGTATCATCCTCCACTAGGCAGAGGTTTTAGTGTGACAGCTAGCTCAAGGGCACTACAGGACAGTCAAAGCAGCACTAGAGTAGTCAGGGCCGACGTGAGCCAGCCACTTCAAGGCAAGAGTGCTGGGCCTTTATCCTGCGCCGCGTGTTATCTTGGTACTTGTAGAACCTACTTCGTAACAATTCTGCTGAGCACACCACTTCTGCTGTGTGGTGGGGAGCTTGCATTTTCCCTTCAGGATCACCAGAAGCCAAAGGCAAGGACTTGATGATATGCTGAGCTTTCTGGTTTCTCTTAGTCTGCTTGCCTGGGGTGGGGGAGGTGACCGTAACGGAGGTGGGGAGGAGGGCGGGTGTGTGGGGAGGTGTGGCCGTGTGATACAGAGCCCACACGGGTGCACGATGTGGGTCTCTGGGCATATCGCATGTGGTCGTGCATGGGCGGCTGGTGATCCCGCAGGCCCAGCCTGCTGCAGCGGGGCCCAAGCTGACCCCGCTCTACCCTGGGCAGTGACGTTGCCTCCACAGATTTGAGCAACTGTGCATCAACTTCGCCAACGAGCACCTACAGCAGTTCTTCGTGCAGCACGTGTTCGCCATGGAGCAGGAGGAGTACCGCTCAGAGGGCATTGCCTGGGACTACATCCCCTACACTGACAATCAACCCACCCTCAACCTGCTGGCCCTCCAGCCCGTGAGCATCATCTCCCTCCTGGACGAAGAGAGCCGCTTCCCACAGGTGTGCATCTGGGCTGCCGAGCTTAACACAGAGACCCCTGCTCGTGGGTCTCCTCCTCAAGGTTGGGAAACTCCATTTGGGTGGCCTACTTGTTCCTGAAGTTGCCAAAAGCTCTGCCAAGGGTAAGCAGAAGAGCCCCAGCCTAATCAGACCCTCCTTTCCTTCAAGGCTGCCTCAGGCCCACCTTCTGCAGGAAGGCTTCCCTGATTGCTGGGGTACCTGGACAGCTGTACGGAGGGCAGAGCAGGACAGCTGGTGGCCTCTGCTCCCAGCCCAGCCCTCGCCCACCGCCATAAGTCACTGACCCCTGCCTGTTGGTCTCCTGCCTGTGCAGAGGCCCTCAGTCACTCTGAGCCCAGGCTGCTTCAAGCCCTGTGCGTGTAGGTGGGCGGCCCGACCTCTCGTGGCTGGACTCTAGGGCCTCAGCCCATAGGGTGTCTGGGTTCTTCCAGGGCACAGATACCACCATGCTGCAAAAACTGAACCGTGTGTACGCCAACAACAAGGCCTTCCTGCAGCCCAAGAACATCCACGATGCCAGATTCGGCATCGCCCACTTTGCGGGCGAGGTGTACTACCAGGCAGAAGGTGAGTGCGGTCCCTCTCACACCTTCCAAATCTGGATCAGATTCCGGGGGGACCATGGAAAGCAGGCGGAGGGGACGAGGTTGTCTTGCAGATCTAGCAATGGGACAGAAGAATAAGTAGTGTGGCCTTTACTGGAGAAAGGAAATAGGATAGACCAGGCATTTTTTTTTAATATTTGGTAATAACTCTATTGAGATATGATTCACATACTCATTGATATATAATTGTGAACATATATAATTCACATATTTATTCACCCATTTTAAGTGTCAACTCAATGGTTTTTAGTATATTCACAGTGTGTATTCATGATTGCCACCATTTTAGAACATTTTCATCACTTCCCCAAAAATACCCATTAACAGTCACTCCCTGTTTTCCCCAACCCTAGGCAACAACTAATTCCTCTCTCTGTGGATTTGCCTATGCTAGGCGTTTCATGTAAATGGAACTACACAATATGTGGGCTTCCGTAACTGGTTTCCTTCACTTAGCATAATGTTTTCAGGATTCATCCATGCAGTAGCATGTGTCAGTACCTTTTATTGCAGATTAATATTCCATAGCATGGATATACCATACTTTATCTCTTCATTAGTTGATGGACATTTGGGTTGTTTCCACTTTTTGGCTATTATATATAATGGTGCTATGAACATCCATGTACAAGTTTTTGTGTGGACGTATGTTTTGACTTTTCCTGGGTATGCACCTAGCACTGGAATTGCTGGGTCAGGTAGTAACTCTATGTTTAACCTTTTGAGTAATCACCAAAATGTTTTCCATGCAGCTGCACCATTTTACATTCCCACCAGCAATGTATGAGGGTTCCAATTCCTCCACATCCCCGCCAACACATGTGATCGATCGTCTGTCTTTTCAATTACAGCTATCCTAGTGGATTCGAAGTGGTGTCTCAATGTGCTTTTGATTTGCATTTCCCCGATGGCTATGATGGCCTGCACCTTGTCATGAGCTTCCTGGCCATTTGTATATCTTCTTTGAAGGAATATCTATTTAAATCCTTTGTCCATGGTTTAGTTGGGCTATTTGTCTTTTTATTGTTGAGCTGTAGGAGTTGGTTATATATTCTGGAGCCTTATCAGAGATTTACAAACATGTTCTAATCTTGTTCATTATCTTTTCACTTTCTTGGTGGTGTCCTTTGAAGTACAAAAGGTTTTCATTTTGAAGAAGTCCAACTTCACTATTTTCCTTTTGTTACTTATACCATATCTAAGAGTTCACTGTCAAATCCAAGGTCATGAAGATTTACCCCCTATGTTTTCATCTAAGAGTTTTTTAGTGTTAGCTTTCACATTTAGGTCTTTGAGTTATTTTGAGCTAAGTTTTGGATGTGTTGAGGGAGTAATGATTTTGTAATGATTTTGGTTGGAGAAATAAAGGCCTGGTGTGGTCAACCTACTGGTGTGCTTAGAAGAATGAGAAGGGTGGCCAGTGTGCCGCTGTGACCAGGAAAGCCGAGGGACCGGGGGGCTACTCTCTGCGGCTCATGTGGAGGAATGAGGAGGTGCTTGGTCTATTTAACTGGAGGCACGGATCCAGGCATGGTCCTTGTGTGCAGGAACTGCTCGCTTGTGTAGAAGAGGTGAGGTGTCAGGAGGTCAGGGGGAGAAATGCACAGTGCCTGCCGGATCCTGGCTTTGGGCTCTTCAGAAAGGGAGAGGCCAGAACCATTGGGGCCTGCAGGGTCCCAGGACACAAGAAGACACTGAGCCCGTCCCCCAACCTCCCTGGGCAATTCAAGGCTGCATTTTATATTTTGAAGTGACATGAAACTTACATGTATGCTATGATTGAGGTAGCTTCTTTCTAGATTTTCTGATTGCAAAATGCTAGAAATATCCATTAAAACTAAGCCTCTGGTTCTTACCCGGGGTGCCTGGCTGGTTCTTACCGGGGGTGCCTGGCTGTGCTGATGACCTCAGCTGCACTTACTCTGCCTGCTGGAGACTAAGCCCAGGGGTGCCTCAGTCCTCCCCTGCTCTGAGAACACCCCAGGGGTTCCCCGGCCCCAGGGTGCGGGAGGCTCTGTCTGATCTCAGAGGTGCAGGGTGTCACAGACGAGTGTCTGCCCCGCCCAGCACCTGGTGCAGCCCTCCCTCCCTGGGTGCTGCCCCCCTCACAGGCGCCTGCAGGCAGAGGCGGGAACCAGGCTCCCTTCCCCTCTCCCACCCCAACTCAGCCTCCCCCGACCCACACCAGGCTGTGCCGGTGCGCACAGAGCATGCCACTAAAAGGTGGGGTGACTTAAATGGGGCAGAGTAGAAGAGGAAAGTCAAGGTCATGCCCTGGGGGTCAGCCCTCAACAACCAAGAAGTGCAGCCCCCGGCCCCATCTAACCTGGCTCTGGGAAGCAGTTCACCTTCAGCGCCTTCTCAGTGTGACCTCGTCCTTACTCCATGGCTAGGCCATGCTTACCCATGGCTGGAGGAGAGAAGTGGGGTCTTCTCACCCCCTGAGGCCATGCCTGAATAGTCTGCTAGGCCTGCGCTGACAAATACCACAGGCTGGGCAGCTTAAACAACAGAAATTCCCGTCTCACA